>JAMKCH010002484.1:0-37827 GCA_023653785.1 Ophioderma brevispina
GGAGATAGAAACTATGACCCTGACACTGATCAAGTCTAGTGAATGACTGACCAGTTTAAAAGAAAAATCCACTACGAATAATGGAGTTTTATTCGAAGTATTTAAAACTGGATATAAAAAGCCAAAAATTTGTTACAGGGACGGCCTCGTCTCTCTAAGGAAGAGCTGTTTAATGAACCGTCCGACATTCACAACATAAAAAGTGTGTACACCACCGAACCAATCAATTGACTCACAGAGTTTAATATTATATGGGGAAATTACCCGGGTTCCGAATTTGGCAGTCCAAATCTGGAACCTGCGGTTTCAACGAATCTGGCCAGAATTCGCCGAATCGCAATCCAAAAAATCCTAAAAACGGACGCAGACATAACTAACGGAACTTAGAGGTTGTTCACCCTCTCCTGTCCGAACAAATACCTGCCCAACCTTTGAATTTCTACTCTGAATCGAGCATAACATATAACATCCTCACCGGTCATGTAGAGCCCCAAGTGAAAGAGAAGAGCATGAATGGGATCCGCCGTGACGTCAGTGGTATTACGTCACCTGGGATCGCCTGAATAGAAATTTGTGTATGTTAGTTTTGGGGTCATCTTGTGCACCAAAGATGAATCCAATTTGTTTATTAATCGACATTGGAAACCCTAATGAGATTTCAAATATGGGGAGTTATAAGACATACATACACAGACCCACACGCATGCACGAACGCACGCATCACCACACACACATACACACACACGCACAGGAAAGGTTAGTGGATCAGGGAAATTCCAGACAGTTATTTTTAAATTGAGAAAGAATGATTTTTTGACTGGGGTATAGGATATTAATAGACTATCGACTTGACCAATGTTATACGTTAATACAATTGTTCAAGGGGAATGTTAAAGGGGCATTTCTGATCCACAGCCCTCCCCCCAACTTAACCTAAAAAATGTTTTAGATTTTTTTGATGTCTCTGAACGCATTTAGCCTTAGTAATCCGTCTGTTTGCCCAATCTTACTGCAAATTCGGTCGCATCTTAAGAAATTCACCTTTTGTATTTTCTGTCCTAAATGGACAGAAATTACAGCACAGTAGCCTATTGGACTGTGGGAACGAGCAATTGCTAATACACAAAACTGCAAAGACGGGATCAGCTCAAATTGAGAATAAGTTTTTCTCAAAGATAGCTTGTGATCATGAATAAAACAGAAAGGTGCTGAAATACGAAATTCAGCCTTTAATTACTTATTTTTGACCTTTGTTTACAACACACAACTGTATACACACACCTACAAACATGAGCAGCCAAGAGATGGGCACAGACCGGCATACAGACATAGACACACATACACAGACACACACACACACACATGCACCACTCACGCACACATACACACGCGACAACACAACACCTGCAAACACACACACATGACGGTGAGTGGATCAAGGAAATTCCAGAACAGTTATTTTAAATTGAGAAAGAAATGATTTTTTACTGGGGTAAAGGATATTATACTCTCTGACTGACCAGAATAATTTTAAATTTGAAGCAATCACTTAGCCCATTCGATTCCAAAGTGCATGACTGTGCTTATCATTGAAACACCAAATTTAACATTCCTGAGGAAAATATAAACCATTTTTCAAAATTTTCATTTGTGGAAATGTTACAATTATTATAGTCCATTTAAGCGGACAGGTAGCTCAATCAGGGTAACGCTCGACTCCAGTGTGTGCTCATCCATGCTTATATGCGTGCTTTCGAGCCCTGTGAGATTCACTATCTTGTAATTTCCCTGGACAGATTAACGCGCTTGGTTTTCCGATTTACCCATGCGATATTTGGGAAGCTGATCCCGGCTGCGATGGTTATCTCGAGGTATGTTTGCTGATAAGGGATAGCCGCTGATCCGATCTCTGCATCCCTTGAAATGAATCTAACATGTTTTGGTATGGTTGTGCACATGTGATACAGCGCCCATTTGTGCAAGCGCTTATAGGCCAATAGCATAATGCGCTATATAAAGCTCTTCTAAAAAAGTATTATATTATTTGTAAAACTATGTACTAGAGCGTACTAGCATCCTCTGCACCATAAGGTGTTGACCTGAAATACAACAGACACATGGAATGTGTCCTTGCAAGGTAAGTGACCCTAAATAGTGTAAACAATAATGGCAAGCACACTGATTGACACCACTAAGGTATAAGCATCAAGGCTACAAGTGACATGTTGGACAAGTGGGAAGGCTTGACAAGAGGGTTACTGTGATTGACTTTTTGCTATTCCCAACTAAAAACTTCACGGCCTTTACAATGCACACATCCAAAAGGCGCTGTATGACACGTCACGAACCAATTAGACTCAATTTGTTTGTTTGAGACCCTAAACGTGGCTTTCACAACCTTATTGTCGCAAACGAAAACGCTGCATTATTTTCCCACGTCATCAAAACACACATGCGAAATTTCAAAGACAATACGATATAAGATAAACACGCAGTTAACGAAACCATTGGCTTCAAAAAACCCAGTACTAAAGACCCACCGAAGTATTCGTGGGTCTAAAAAGTTTAAGGGACTATCTTTTTTATGAGTGGAAGAAACAGAGGATGAAGATTTATATTTGACTAATGGCGTCGGTGGTCAAAGAAAACTACGGGCTTACAGGGGAAGAAGTAGACAGTGTTAAAGCTGTATATGAAATTCACCGGTTACCTACGAGGCATGCTAGAATGGTGGGTGGTAAGTTACGCCCAAAAGCTGTTATAGTTAATTTCTATATATGGCAGACAGAAAACTAT
Source organism: Ophioderma brevispina (assembly GCA_023653785.1). Lineage (NCBI taxonomy): Eukaryota > Metazoa > Echinodermata > Ophiuroidea > Amphilepidida > Ophiodermatidae > Ophioderma > Ophioderma brevispina. The sequence continues at coordinate 2,797 of JAMKCH010002484.1, forward strand.
TTCGCGAAATAAAAAAAACTTGCAGAGTAGTAAACTACGCGTTTTGAAGATTTGACAGCTGAGCTGAAAACAAGGAAAAGGGGCCGTCTAGCAGATGTAGCATTCAGATTGCGTAGAGAGGAAAACAAATTACGCGAATTCGCGTGGTCAAGACCTGTTGGCTTGGCATTCAAGTCCAGAGATAAACAGAGTGAAGACTGGAAAATGTATAGAGAATAAGTCTTTTAAAAGTAGACAACCACTAGTTGGTCACAAAAAGGAAGAGTATGATGGCGCCAGACGGTGTTTTTGGGACTGTTAAAGGATGAGTGGTAAAACTTATATTATATTTTAAGGTTGGATGTTGGCGCGGCGCCGTGCCCCAATTTTTTTATTATTATTTTTTTTTGCTGGACTTTAGAAAAGTTGGTAATAAGAAGAAAAAAACTCAACAAAAACTTTCAAATGGATATTGCATTGTTGCTTTGTTTCAAAATAAATTCCCATAAGGTGTACCGAGATTGATTTTGATAGGATAACCCACCCCCCCCAAAATGGACCAAAATGGAGGCAATTTTGAGGAAAACTTCTCTTTTTCCAATAATTGCCCGGATTGTTGTTTAAATTTTAGTAAAATGTTTGTATTCAAGAAAGAAACGATATACCAATTTTTAAAAAAAAAGATATTTTGAAGACTCCATTATTGCTTGTTCCCTAGACATGACTTTTGGCAGCATAAAAAAATGTCCACAACGGGATATTTTTGAGGAAACACTACCCACTTTTTGTTTTCAGTTTTCCCCAAAAAATGATAATGTAGTTGGGGAAGTGAGGTTTTCTAGAAATACTGAAATAATAAAACCACTTGATTTTGAAAAAGTCAACGTGCGGATTCAGTCGTTTTTCATAAATCAGTTTTAGAGTTTGTTTTAAAATCCCTTCCATTTAGCCTGGGTAAAATTATTTAATAAAAAATTAGGGAATAGGCCTTACAAAAAAATTTCTGTTGCCTGGGACTTCAAAAGACCAGTGGGCAAATTTTCTGTCAAATATTGTGCCATGAAGTGCACATTCACAAGCACATTAGCACAAAGTCCCTTACAGCTGGTGCAGTCATGTTTTGACCACCACTGGTGCAATTGGGCCTGTATTGACACCTTTTTTGTATACAATTAGGTGTTTTTGTATTTTTCCCCCATCCTTTGTGACAATTTCTGCAGTTGTCAATTTTTTTTTATGGACCTGCGGTCCCATGGTCCTGGGGATTTTGTAGGCCTGTAGGGATTTGAAAATAAATGAAATTACAAATTTGATCGCCGTTAAAATCCCCTAAATATGTGGAGGAAAAGTTCAATCCTTAGTATATTCAAGTTTGGACTAAAATTCGATGAAGGGGCGATTTGATTTTAGCGATTTTCTTCGTAAGACCATTGGATATGAGAAAACATCCCTAAAGGTGGATGGTTCCGGATCGCCACTAGTTTGGTGCCGGAGGAAAATTTCAGGTTTTTACGATGTCCCGTGGGCATTGAACCAGGAATGTGCCTGTTGATGTTATGAAAAAAGTCTCCATCTGGGTATACCACATTTTATCCCTGTCGGTGGGACCAAATGGCGACAAATGTTCGATTCTACTACTCTAACCGCTGGTTAGATTTGGCTCAAAATGTGTTAATTCGATTTTTGGCGATGTGCTTTCCAAGGCTTTCCACGTGGGAGACAAGATAGGCCTATATATTAATATAAAAAAAGGGACTGAGGATCGGAACACCCACCTTAAATATTTTAACCTCTTCCAAGGATGGATTTTTGTAATACTAGAAAGAAAATGGTTTGTTCAAAATTTGAACTTTTATATTAACTAGAATAATCAATTCAATGGTTTTGATATTTGGTCAGACCTAATTTATATGTTTTGTTTTTATATTGAAGGGTTTTTCCTCATTTTAAGGTGGCCTTTGGTTGGGACAAGCTGCCTACAAATTTTTGTGGTCATTATCAAAAGAGGTCAGATATGCGGTAGATTTGGTCACAATGACGTCACTAGACAAAAGTACAAAAACATCCCAGAATGGGGTTATTTTTAATTTTGATTAGATAACGAAGTTATAAATTAGATAGGAAACCTTTTTTGTAATAAATATTGGAAGGGAAAAAATTGCTTGATATTCGTGATGGTAGTATAACATAAATTAGTCACAAAAAAGCCTCGAGAATGGTGTTCTTTTTTTGTCTCCCTCGAGCAAAAGAATGTATAAATTCAAGTGGAATAGTGGCACCCGCTAAGTTGGGTTTGGTACCCAAAAGTAGACAGTATTCTGCCTTAGCATTTGGGTCTACAAGAGCCCCCCTTATACTTTCTTTTATGTGTAAAAAAGGAACTCATTTATCACGATTAATAGGTCGTGCCTTTTCCCTAATCTATTGTTACTATATGACTATATTGGTGGTAAATTAGTTTGATGTACAATTTCCTTTGATGTAAATTATTTCTATTTTGGTATCTTCCGGGATGGAGTGCTGATCGGATACCACTACATTTCTTTTAAAATGCGATAAAGGATTAGCTGGGACAACTAGAAATGTTTTTTGTTACAAAACATTTATTATGAGAGGTATTTAAACAAGATGATGGGTGTGTGAGTGTGAGTAGGTCGTATGTGTGTGGGTAGGTTGTGTGTGAGTGTGGATGTGTGTGTGGTGTGTCGGGTGTGTTAATCTATTCTAGACGTGTGTATAAATATGGGTAAAGTTTGATGCCCCCCGACTTTGAGTATTATGGGAAACAGAGGACGAATTTGTGGTGAAGCCCCGCGAAAAACATTTTTATTCAAATTCACTCATTATTGTTACAATAAATTCTTTTCCGGGGACCTTGCATTCAATCGTGATCACCGTTGTCAGGTTTTTATTAGATAGTATATCATATAATATTTCCGTTGATAATGGTTTATTGGTTATTACTATGATTTAATCTTTTTTAAGGTCATTTGAGGTTTTTGTATATTTCTGCTTCGATGGGTTTTCTTTGTCCGATGTTTTAAAGGTACACTAAATCATGGTTTTATTAACTTATTGTTACAGACATACAGTTCAATTGATGATTGGAAAATCACCTTATATTATCTCCCTTTTTTCAAAACAAAAAAACAAAAAGGGAGAAGCATGAATAAAAAATATTTGGAACAAATTTAAGGAGTACAATGAAAATTAAGAGATAACATTGCTGGGTGTAAACGTTAGCCTCAGTGCAATTGTATGAGGTTTAATACAGAAGAAACGAGCGACCCGAGATGTCTATTAAGTATTTAAAAAGTAAAATCCCCCTGATTCTATTTTATTGGTCTTTCAAGATGGCCTCCACCTACGTACCAAAAGAAACCTGGTACTGACTAAGGTTGTGACATAGCACAGAATGGGAAGGCGAGCCTTTTTCACACCGTATAAGAGTAATTCAAGAGGTAATGCACTTTGACTTCTCTAAAACACCTAGAATAACACAAAGTCACAATACGCAAGTAGATAAACGATGCGAACATTTGAGCGTTAGATTTAGAGATACAAGGCTATTGGGTTAACTCATCATAATCACTATCATGGTCCAAACACAGATTGCCATACATTATTGACAACACTTCAGAATATACTAGAAGATTTTGATAAGGCACATACAAATATTGAGGGTGGTGATTGGAATTTGTGCAAGATTGTCAAAATGGATACCTTAAATTATGAAAGATTAAACTAAACCCTAGAGCAACGACAAAAATTATTGGATTTAATGAATTAAAATCAAATTGCGTAGACCTTGGAGAGCTGCTAAACCTCACGACTTAAAAGACTACACTGGCGAAGAAAACAACCTTTCAAGCAGGCAAAGATAGACTACTTTTAGTCTCACACAAATTGTTAAATATAGTAATTGTCCTGTGATCGTGCCGGGTTAGGGGAGGTAGGTCGGATTTTTTTTTTTTTTTATGTTTCACAACCAGAAACACATAATATATGACACACATACAAAAAAACAAAATGGCCACATCTTCACGTTTTTTGCTAAAAACACATCTGTTTTATTTGTCATTTGAATGTCATGCATTCCTTTAGAGTACCGAAGTATGAAATCATTAAATTCCTGTTTGCATTCAGCGTTTTCATGACCATTTTTTGCACACAAAAAAATAAATAAATATTTAGGGTCGGCGTAAAAATAGGGTCCCCGCGTCGGCGAGCCTTAGCCAACCAAACAAATTTTTTCTTAGGCAACTACCCGTACAGACAATTTATTAATTAAACTCAATTATGTTTCTCTAATATTAAGAAAGGTCGAAGTTTTTGGAAATTCATAACTCCCTTTTAAAAGTGGAGAGTTATGTTAAAAGAGTGAAAGATAAGATTGACGAATTAAGATAGATACGCGGCCAGTCCTTACTTACCAAGAACGCATGAAAACAATCCTGATCAAGTTTGCAGTATCCAATTGAGATAACTATTTTGTGAAACACTTCTTATGGAAATACGTGGTACAACAATTAAATATGCGTCAGAAAAAAAGGATCAGCGGACCCATTGATAAAGAAAAAAAGATTAATTGATGAAATACAAAAATTGAAAACAATTTAGAAGGAGGTTAGAATCAGGATAATTTAATTTTTAGAAACAAATGAAGCAAAAAAGAAAGAATTAGAAGTAGTAGGAAAGAGAAAGGGTTGGAGTTTTGACAAGCAAAAGCAAAGATCAGCGTGGATAGAAGAAGGAGAGAAAAACCAACAAAGTGAACTTTTAAAACTTAGGAAAAAACAAAATTCACGGTTCCCAAAATGATAACAAGTTTAAATGCTCCAAGGTGAAGAATGTAAAGGATGAACAAGGGTAAGAGAGAGTCGTCCTAGATTTTTATAAAAAATTTGACACTAATAAAGATAATGGATTTGGAGAGATGTAGAATTGCCTAAACATTAGTAAAGGGGTCATCAAACAAGTGTCCGATTCTCCAATCTGATCAATAGAAGGACTACATTAAAATACGGAGCTTTAAATGCCCTTAAAAAAATGAAAGGAAACAAGTCTCCAGGTCCGATGGTTCACGAACAGGAATTCTTTAAAAATTCTTGGAAAGATTATCGGCTTTTTGTTGGGTTAGAGCGCTAAACTATGCTTTGATCATGAAGACCTATCGGTGACACAAAAAACAGGGAGCATTTGTTAATACCTTAAAGGTAAGAAGACTCGTAACATGCACTGGTGTTGTCCCAGCTAAGCTCCGGGAAGCTGCTGTGCCACCCATTCTCAAAAAGCCTTCCCTGACAAAGAGTGCCAAAAACTATCGCCCTGGTGTCAAATCATTGCTGCGTGTCGAATAAGTTCATGGAGAAAATAGTTAGTGCCCAGATAAAGGACCATCTTGTCTCAAATGACTTAAATGAGAACGTTTCAGTCAGCTTACAAAAACGACACAGCACTGAACCGGCACTTCTGCGTGTCAAGTCCAATAAATTCCCCTCATTCAATTCACAGCGGCATGTAAGGCAGTTGCTATTGTGCTGCTAGATCTTTCTGCCGCTTTTGTCTGTGATCAGGCATTCTTTGGATAGTTACGTGAGACTTTTCCAAAATTCAAAGGTACTGCCTTACAGCGGATTCGGTCTTACCTGCAGAAAACGCTCTTTTCGTGTGCGCATTGGGGATGCAATTTCAACAAGCATCATCTCCCTTTCGGTCTCCTCAGGGGTTCGTGGTCGAGGACTCTCTTTTTCAGAATGTACACATACTGTATCGCAGCAATCATCCGGAAGCACACTATTGAATTACCACATGTATGCTGATGATTTGTACAAGATCTATTTATTTTCCTTTAAGATTGATGGTTGATGCAAACAATGCTGTCAAAAGACTCTCTCTTGATTGATGAAATCAGTGAGTGGATGCGCTGTAACAAACTAAAATTGAAATGATGAAAAAGGGACAGAATTTTTCATCGCATGTTCATCTTATTACCAAAATCGCCTCAAAGATATTACCGTCAGGGTCGGGACAGTGGATGTCCCCCAGTCCTCGGCAATTAGAAACCTCGGTGTCGTGTTTGAATAAGACAATGTTCTATGATGAACATGAAAGGTCATCATTAAGTCTGTTAACTTTCACCTTCGCTATTTTACGGATCCGCCGCTTTATCCCATTTGAGAGTTGTCATCATGCTGTCCGTTCAATGATTTTATCTCGCATTGACTATTGCCAACTCACTTTTGTATGGAATGGCGGCCAGAGATCGGAGTAAACCTCAGATTGCAGTAGAGCAGCCAGGCTGGTGTTCAGCTCTGATAGAAGGACACCAGCCACACCACTCATCTAAAGAGCTCCCATTGGCTACCAATTATGAGAGAGTGTCTTTTAAGCTTATGTTCTTACTTAAAGGCATTTCCGGGACAAATTGCCATCTTACTTGTCCGAATACCTCTCTTTGTTATATTCATGGCAGGCAAGGATTGCGATCTGGAGATGACAAGACGCTCCTACGTTTCAAGCACAAAAAAGGTCCGTGGGTGGACAGGGCTTTCAGCAATCGGCCCCTAGCCTAGGACTCTTTGCCTATCTCTGTTGGCCACTCCAAGTCCATTGTTACTTTGAGAAAGCCTCTAAAATTTCATCTATTTCCCTAAGAGTTGATTGTGTGCCTAAATGTGTGTTTGTTTTTTTGTATTGCCTCACATGATATTTAATTATGCAGCGGTTTTCTTTTTTTTAGTTTTTTGATATTTGATGTTTAAGTACTATCTCATAGTAATACAACAGGTAATGTAAAAGATTGAACAGGTTTTAGGCTAAATAGTAATTACTCTCGTATTTTGTAAAGCGCTTTGAACCTTGTTTTGAGAAGGCGATATATCAAATGCCGTTTGGATTGTAGGGTATAAAAAATGGAGACCTATTACCTGCTAATATCTAGGATTAAAAGTGCTTCCATTTGCATGGATGAAAGAATTAAAAAAAATGACCAGACCCTTATAGCCAGAACAAAGGGTTTTCTAAGGTAGGGTGTATAGGTGAAGCTATACGGGATATATATGATATTATGTTTTATACAGAAATGAAAAAAAATTCCAGGTCTAACTCATAATTGATTTCTGTTTCATTTTTGAATAAGGGTTTAAAATTTAATCCCTTCGGCCCAAATATTATTAATAGGGTAAAGACATTTTAAAAAATTTCATCATCTGTATTAGTAAATGGAAAGCCGTCGACTGTCTTTTCAATAGAAACGTGGAGTAGTAAGAAGGGGAGATCCTCTGTCTCCTACTAGTCTTCTCTGGTGTAAGTTTTTACAATTTTATTAATAAATCAGGAGGAAAGTATAAAAGGTTATAAAAATAGGAAAATTTTAAATTTGAATACAAATTAGTTTACATTGCCGATGATACGACCAACATTGATATTTAGATGTTCAATCTGTCTTTTAAAACCGCTTAGATATTATAGACAACTTTGCAAGAATTTCTGGTTTAAAAAAAAGAATTTAGATAAAACGGTACCGTTGGATTGGACAGTAAGAAAAATTGCGAGGACAAGATAGAGGCGTTGATTGGTCTTTTCCCAAACAATTTCAAGTATTGGGAATCACCTTTATGTAAATCTTAATGAAATGCCAGATATAAATTACCAAAAAGACTCCTAGATTGTAGTAAAAAAAACAAATGAACCATTGGTCAAAAGACAACTTACAGTATTGGTAAAACGTCGTGTTAAGTCCAATTCGGTACCCAAATTTTAAATAATATTGTTTTATCACTCCAAATCCCAGTGATGAATTATCTCAAGTACTAATAAGCTTTTTTTCAATTTATATGGAATAATAAACAAGACCCAGAATTGGCACGGAATATACTTACTAGGAATATGAAAAATGGAGGGAATCAAAATGGTAGATTTGGCTCTCATGTGAGTTCTCTAAAAATAAGTGGATAAGAAGACTATGGCACAATGGAATTCTACTTATTATTTGAATTTGTTCCAAACGAGTTTAAATACTGTTTAGATAACGGATGTGCATTTTACCCATTTGATACTCAAAATGTTACAAAAACGAGGTTGGAAAGATGTTTTGAAGATGTGGATAAAATATACTCAAAGGCATGCATCTGTAACTTCAAAAAGATTTTTTCAAGTTCAAGTGGTCATATGGAACAATATATGATTAAAGTCACGCGTAATATCCTATACATTACAGACACTGGGAAAGAAAAGAAATGGAGTAAAATTTATCAAGATTTTAATTAACAGAAAACGGTACTTTATTACGTATGAAGAATTTTAGTGAAAAAGTACTAGATTAAAACGAATTTTTGATTTTATGGTTTAATGACATCTATAAAACTGGAATGGAAAAGGTTGTTGATAAGCAAAATTATTTTGTTGTATATACATAAGGGGCTCTGATACCATTCATCGTAACAAATTGTAAAGAGAAAGAAAAAAGGGGGTTTGTTTTAAACAGTTCTATGAGAGGTCATGATTACTGAATTAAGACATCTGATATCTGGTAAGAGTGGGAAACAAGGAATTAAGTACTCCATTTTGAGGTAAACCCGTGGGAAAAATATTTTTAAGTTTCCTTTCAAATGTTCAAAGATGTAGATTTGAGGTGGATACAAGATATCGTGGTCTACACCGTTATCTGGCCAACAACTATGATTTGTTGAAGAGGATGAAATTATCTGTGTATCCAACAAAAAAATACGCGGGTAGGCAGGTTATGAGCTGGCAATATTAGCAAGCATAATGAAGTAGAGACTAGCATGTGGGGAAAATGTGTTTTGGTGCTGTAAGTGCCCACAGAGCTCTCAAACTACGAACCGGACTACCGATCAAGAAATGTTTTAATTGTGAATCAGTGCCATGGGTTCCATAGGTTTAAACCTAGTTGAGGGATGTTCTAGTATTTAATCAAAATTTCTGACCCTCTCTGATGCAAAAACATCCATAAAAGAACCTATGATTTTAGATTAGTTTCATTTACACCCTTTATCTAGATCTATGGCTGTTAACGTTAGTCTCTCAGACTCTCACGCAGTATCAATGAATTTAGATATTTTTGCAGTCTGTGTCACAAACTACACTGTGGGAAAATACTTTCTGTACCGCCGTATAAATCAAAAAACTTTCTGCTGATCCCCTTATTCTTTTCAAGCACTTACAATCAATGAGGAGAATGGAATGAGATGAGTAGCACCATGTGAGCTTGGTAAAGCTATGCAGGTGGTGACAACAATATTAATTATTATTATTAAATGTTATGCAAATTAGTACAGAGAATTCATTGCAGTCCGCACATGTTTGACAAAAACAAGTTAAAATTTAGTCTCTTCTACGTATTTATTATGACACTGTTGATGCTGTACAAAAAATACAGCCACTGCAAGTGAAAACGAACCTAAAAAATACGTAACGAAAGAGTTAGAAACGGGAATACTTCGGCCGTATTTCTGGACTCTGCTCAAGGATTTTCATGTTCATTGAAGGCTTTGAAGCACAAAAGATACAAACAAAAATATAAAGCAGTAATTTTCTCAGTTCACTTAAAACGATGATTTTCCGTGGGAGAGCAGCAAGGTCATGCGCCTGTCATGCGTTGTAACTTAGACAGGACCATATAAACAGTTGCAGTATAGCTGTCATTAGCCTTAAGTTTTCTCATGTAGGCTAAGAATTATAATTGATGCAGATGATAGCTAAATACACGTATTAAAATCAGTTTGAGCAACTTGTGTTTTCCAACTTAAAAACTGGTAAAATATCCAATTATACTTTGTCCCTTTCTTTCATTCAATATATCGGTTGTGGATCGGCAAGCTCTGACATATTTTTGCCGATCCGATTTTTTGCCGATTTCGCAAAATCGGCCGCCGATCCGATGTCCGATACAAATATCGGTTAATCTCTAGTTCAGTTTATTTAAGTGAAAATAGCATCAAAATTGGTCAAATTTTGAGAGGTCATTTGAGGCAGTTTTTCATAAAGTCAAATATTTAATATTTCCTGTAAGTTCCTGTACTAAACACAAAGATGTTGTTGATCAGAACTCTGTGTGGGTGCGTTTCGAACACTTGCTTTTAGCGTACCGTCGCGTACTTTTACAGGATTCTGACATAAAAACTGACGATCTGGGCCAAGATTTTCGGGTCACGCACAGCAGTGACGTGATTCATGGATATATTCATCAATGTAATAATTACAACTTAGCATTGGCCATCTGGCGTGTTCGAGGCGCGAAGGACATTCAGATACAGCTGCAGCACTATTCAATAGGCTATTACTATTGAGCGCAAATTTTACAGCCTTACACGTGCTCACGCATACCGCCGGGTGCTGCTTTCTTTCTTGCCCATGCAAAGCAATAGGGATTACCCGATCGATCGATTTGGTCGGGGTTTTTATGAATGGGCGGCAACTCATGTTTTTTATTAGAAGTGGTAGGTGAGCTCTCTCCTATTCTCACCTCCCTGAACAGATCCAGTGGCAGTGCAATTTGAGAGAAATTTGTATCTTAAAAAAATCTCCTCCAGTCACTTTTAAGTTTTTGCAGAATTCATCCCCAATAACTTAAGTACACTACATCTTCTAAATTACATCTGAGGCTACCTGGTTGAAGAATGAAGCATGAACAAAAATATTACATGTATATACACATGATGTATGCTCATTGATGACATTAATTTATGCTTGCCTACCTGTTCTTCTTTCCCTCAGACTCATCTCAGTCAGTTCAACCATGAGTTTCAAGAAACAACTTTCTCCAACGTCCAAGTTTGATCAGGCAAATCAATTACCAGAGTCTAGAGTTGGGAAGCACCCCAAATTCCCTTGTGCGCCTGATGATTTACGATCACAACCTCACAAAGGAAATGATTCTTTTGATTCCTATGCTAAGGTAGGTTGATTTCATTTCTCTGTGTTTACTAATTGCATGGATTTCCCCAGAATACGGCTCTGGACAGTGGAGAGTGATAGCGCCCTCTCAATTAATTTTTAAGCGATAGAAATAATTCCTAAATCTTTAAATATTAAAAGAGAAATTGCATCAATATTTTTAATAAGGCATGTCACACAATACTAATTTAATATCAATATAAATAAATACGGGTTTTTTTTCTGGGTAGCAGTACAAGTTATTATCGATCTAGAAATAGTAACCAAAAAAATTAACTAGAAACAATCCAATGTGCATTTGTTGTTTGTCGCGAAAGCTGAAATATAATTAGACACTGAAAAGTAGGGAAAACGCTTTAATACGGTAAGCATTTATTTTGGATGATGCAAATAATCATGAAGATATTCACGGTGAAGTTCACAACGAAGATTTAGTGCGATTTGTTGTTAGGAAATCGCTAAACAATAGTATTGAAAGTTGCCGAATATCAGCCCGTTAACTTAGAGTGCAAAAATTCGACAGGCTTGCCAATAAAGTCTTCCTTACAATAGTAAAAGGAAACTTATACCGTGATGAACGTTTATGTGGGCGTACTCGCATCACGTATAGAAGGAACTTACACGTATACCAAACGTTGTAGAAGTGTGCAATGAGTGTAAAAGAATAGGCTGCGAAGCAAAAAGGTTTCGCAAATATTCGCCGTTTGTCGGACGCTAATAAAAATTGTTAATATATCCCTCGCTCGTAAAAAACAAGGCACACACCTCAGAAGGTCTTCTTTTATCACAATAGATGCAGCATAAAATTCATAAGGATTAATTCTGAGATACAAAATAAGGAAAAACCTTCACACATATATAGCAACCTGGAATTATGATCTGTGGCGGCGCTAGTTCGCTATAGACGTCACATTGGCTACTCGGATGTTGTGGCTGCCATTACAATTTTATCCTGTATCTTATATCATGTATCAATACTATACCCCGTTTTTCATTAAACGTTCCCTGTCATTCGACAAAATCTGACCCCAACCGGTTGAAAGTTAGAATTTATTTTACGTTATATGCCGAATTTGGCAGGTTTCGATGGTGGAAAACAGTGTGAAATCTGGGTACTTTGGAGCTCCAAGTGCACTTTTCAGTCGGCAGTCGGCACCTTGCGCGAAATGGAAGCGGGGAAATCCCTGGGTGTGGTGTTGGCCTAATTGTAGCATTACGCTACAAAGTGGAATGGAATTAAGGAACTACCTGTCTTAGATTTTTGTAGGCATGTTAGCTGGGGGGGTCTGGAGTTTAAATAGGAGGGGTCCAATTAGCAAAGAGGGGTGTTTTAAATATTATTTTCAAAAATTATTTCCTTAAATTTTTTTGTAGTACTCAAGTTTTTTTTTAAAAAAGGTTTTTTAAGTTTTTACAGTCTCATTTTCAGAGTACTTAACACAGATAATTACTTTTCTGTTTTTTCTGCATTCTGGTTTTGAGGATGATGATGGCGATGGGGTTTCCAAATGGGTTTGTTTTTTTTTGATGATGATGAGATGATGGCGAGTCAGGGTCCGCGCTAGGTTGCGTTTCTGTGCGATATGCGAATTTGTTTTTATTTGAGCCCGAAAATTAGCGTTTGAGTAAATCTAAGGGGCGTTTCTTGCGCGCAGAAAAACATCGCGCCGACCCACGACTTTTTTTCAAGTTCGGCAAGTGACAAGTCCGTTCGTGTCATACTGTAAATAAATAAATGCATTAGGGTAAATAAACAAAGCAAGCTCTAATTTTAAGCCCGCGTGTTCGGCAAGCGAGAAGATAGATCTAGAGGTTAGGGAAACCACAAGACGGCAGTGGTGGAGACCTTGTTTCACAGATTGAGTGTTCATTTATTGGCAGATAATGAACTACCACTTGTAAAACACAAGAAGATGGTTGAGGTAGCAAAATATAATATAATACTTAAATTAATGTTGAACTGTTTTTAACAACCATTGAAATCTGCCGAGTACTCAGCGGTAGTATTTTGTTTATGTGATGGACGTGCTTTGACCGCCGAGTGAACCGAACGCAAATGTAATAACCGAGTCTAAGCAAGTTTACCTTAACAAACGTATATTCATCCTTCGTTATTTTTATAGGTAATATTAATATTCGCCATCAATCCGAAAGTAATCTTTTACATTGTAGGCTAAACTTACACATGTTAGACTTTGAGGGTTTGTTTTTCACACGTGCACTGGAAATCACGGCGTAATTAGCAACTGCATTGCTAAAACAGGTCAATGCATCACACTACACGGCAATGGGTGAGCGGCAGCACATGGCGTAGGGTTCCGAGAAAATGCAGCGGGGGGGGGGGGGGCCGATGTTGTGTGACCGTTGGTGTGTCCCTCTAGTATCCAAGGAGCGTATATCCCTGGGGGCGTGTTTTGTACGAGTATCCAATCAAAAAGCGAGTGTACACAAACCTCCAACGTGCAGCCAGGCCATTGTGTAGGGTGTGTCTATATTAGCCAATCACATCGCGGACTTAACTTGCCACGTCATAACTAAAAAAGACTGATGGAATTATACGATGTGAGTTGTTTCCGGCAGCCAGGGCGATTGACTGAATAAATAAAATGCATTTTTTATTTGGTGTATATATGAGAGCAGGAAACCTTTCATTCACGTCTGCCTTTTAATTTTGATAGCTATAATTATGAATAGTCATGATAGAATTGTGATATTATAACTGAAGGTAACTGGGGAGCAAGGATACATTTGGGGGAAATCCTCATCTACTCTGACACCCCTATTTATTTATTATTGGAAAATTTAAAAAAGTTAAAAAACTTAAAAAATCCCCCCCCACACCCCCTGGTGCTGTGGTGTCACTGATTAGTAGCCAATTTATTTCCCTGTTACAAAACACAGTATCTATTCCCTATTTATTACAAAAATATAGCCATCAAAAATAATGTGTCTGGGCCATTTCAAACTGGCAACCTCAATTATTGTCCAGAACTGTCTGACTGTCCAGGCAGGATTAAGGCGGCAACCATAGAGTACTTAAATAAAAACTATTGACGCTCTATGGTGGCCAAAAATGGTATTGGAACCTTCTTCATTGTCTTGCTGAAGTTGATAACCGGCCACCAAAGCAATGTGGTGAGGCATTGGACTCAGCTCCTCACTGTGTGGAAAATCACCATTTTGGTAAGCCACTAAAATCTATTTTTTGGGGAATTCAGTGACATAGTATCTTAATTCTCATATTTCATTTCATGTTGAAACATACTTTTCCACTAGTGTTTAAATCATCTATTTGAGAAGATTTAAAAAAAATTCTATTCATAACTATAATTGTATAGTTCCACAACAGTGACCACAGCGGCAATACTAGCGCCATTACTCAAACGTGAAAAGAAATTGTAGATGTATATTTTGTTTAATTTCTAAGCATTTTTTGAAACACTGTTGATGTTGGTTTTATAAGGACGTTTAGCAAGTCTTGGGTGAAGAATGTTATCAGAGTTGTATTTGTGAATTCAGTGAATTTGATGCTACACGTTGTTAAGTACATCTTCTGCAAACCTAGAAATAGAGCGGTACATAAGGAAAACGTCATTCCGATTACAGAAGCGTATGATTGCTCAGTATATTAGGGTTGCATTGCGACTATTACAATATTCATGCATTAGACGGAATCCTTCCGTCGTTCCACATATACGCACGGCCCCTGCGAGGGTGCTATGTGACCGTGAAAAAAAACTTTTGAATAGGGGACGCGCTCTGGGCTCATGAATAATCAAACACTTTGCGTAGCGCTGTCGCGCTCGCGTTTTAAAAGGCGTCGTTGCGCGCATTAATTAGCGGGAACACCGCGCTGCTATTTTTTACAGCGGGAAGAAAAGTTTTTGTTTTGTGAAAGCTTTTATAATGGGTTTTTTTGTTTGGGTTGTTTTATTCAAGACATAACTGAACGTCTCCATGAGGCTTAATGTCCAATCTTATCATGTTCTTGTATCTCTTTAACTTTATCATTCTGATTATCATACCTGTGTCTCGTTTTAACCCAATTTATTGATCATTAAATTGTTGTGTGTTCATATGTGTGTGTGTGCGTATTGTATGATTTCTATTTATTTTGCCGTTTAAGTATTTCTTCAGTTGGTATTTATTTATTCCGTATTTATTTAGTTATTATATTTAGTTATTATTCAGTGATTTATTTATTCAGTATTTAGTGTATTTATGCAGTATTTAGCAGGTATTCATTTATGCAACATTTACTCGGTATGAGTTAGTTAGTTAGTTAGTAGTTAGTTAGTTTTCTCCTATTCTAGTTGTCTCGTATTATTTAATATCTTTCCTCGGACCTTATAGTTACTTGCATTCATGTGATTTGTTTTTAGGAGTAAATGAAATTAAGCAAAAATATATCGACACAGGCTCTAGAAATGTGGTAAAAACCGTCCATCTTGCCCCCCCCCCCAACCGTTCTCAAACACACACAACAAGAATCTGGAGGCCCTAAAATATGGATGTTTTTTGTGATGGCTGTGACGTATGAGAATATTCACTCCATACTGAAGAAAAAGTACGGGGGGAAGGGAATGGGAAAACGTATTCTCATGTGAAATGCGGGTGGGGTGCGCACAGCGAAAGGTGTTAACACTACACGCCCTGTGGTACTTTATAGTACAAAAAGGTATAGTGCTGTCGCGATGTCGATTGGGCGTTGTCTTAAGTTACTCCTAGTACTACTACTAGCTTATGACGATGGAGTCATTTTTCACCAGTAAAAAAATGGTCTTTTCTGCCACTTCTACAGTTGAATACAAGAAGAATAAATGGGTCGATTACGCAAGAAAGAAAAGAGAGAAGAACGTCAATTTAGCATCCGTTCGCTAGGTGTAAACGTTCCCATTTACCGCATTTCCCTTTTCACCGTTTTTAACTGTTAACAGTAACATTTCATAAGTAAAATTTAAAAAAAAAAAAACGAATTCATTCTAGAGTAATAAAGCGAATTGCGAAGATACGGTACACATTACAAAAACTAACGACTAATTAGGCCAACGGTTCAGTTTAGGCGAGCTTCTGGGGAAAGAGGCTGTAAGTCACGAAATGCCCTTTAACATGTTAAAGGTCCATGGAAATAGGTGGGGGACCGATAATTATAGCTTTAACCTAGCCCCGGGACCTCATGAGATTTTTCCGAAGTGGTCAACATTTTGGCCTGTCAGAAAAAAAAAACTATTTATCCCATTTACCATGCAAATTTTGGGCACATTTTGGTGTGGCTGTTAAAGCATTGTGAAAAATAATAAATTTTTAAAAACAATAAAAACAAATTCCAAAAAAACAAACAAAACAACAACAAAACAAATCCAAAAAAAACCTTGGGACATGGTCAGGATGAACTCTTTTTTGTAAAAAAATTATCAATTTTATGTAGCCTAGTTCACGTGGCCTAAAACAAGTTTCAGCAAGACCAAAATACCAAGCTAGGCTATCTACCTATATTGAAGCGCTAGATGATGACTGGACCTAAATGACGTCACGTGATTGACATTCAGGACGCCTCGGTGTTTTCTGGCAGCAAAATATTACAGTAGTTTCTGGGACAGACCCAGACCACATAAATCTGGTTATAAAGTACTGCAGAATCTTTCATGCATCTCAATGGTCCCACAAAATTGCAAGAGCTGGTAGCATTAGTTATGATGCTGATAAGAAAGTTAGTATAATTTAATTCGAAAACAAAGTTACAGCAACATAAACAGAATTTCCCCATGCAAAGTATAGGTGCTGTTGCCTGCCAGTTCTACTCTAAACCAACAGGGGGCCGCCAATAAACATACAAACAATGTCACATTATCTAAGCTATAGGCCTAGAAATCTTACCTAGAAACGCTAGGCGAAAGGCCTAGGCCCCCTTATATTTGTGTAATTATTTGCTTGACCTAAAACAGACTGACTAGGTCATTAATAATGATTAATAACTATGTGTAGGCAGTGCCAATGGCAATAGTGCTGACATGTATAGCTTGATTGTAACATGTGATGCGAAGCTTTCTAGGTTTGCAGGCCCAAAATAAGCAATTAAGGTGGGCAAAAGGCAATGTCCCCAATTTTAAAAATGGCACCCGGATAATGTTATTTAAAGAAATAACAATTTTTTTAGGGCACCAAGGCAAATGTAGGGGCAACAAAGGCCAAATGCCTTAGGTGCCTTAGGTAATTTTGGAGCCTTGCTTAGACTTTAACTTAAGTCTTAAGATAATGGTGTTCTATAAAACTAAGCTAGGTATACCACTAAAGACTCGATCTCTGTTCTATACTTGGGTAAGTCTGCTAGGGCCTATACTTAGCTATACCAGCATAACCTTGTCTAGCACAATTCGTCATGCATCATCTGGCCTAATCATTGTGTCTTTTAATATAGCCTCTTGCATTATCAACACTGTGGCCCTATTCCACAGTACAAAAATGAAACAATAAAACAAAGTGAAAAATGAAAAAAGGACCAACAAAATCACCACCACTGTGAGAGGCAAGATGAATCGTGTTATTAACCCATGCCTTGCTACGGCATCTAGTCTCACTATAGCCCTGCCATGCCTGGCTAACATGTAAAACTAAGTAACTAAACTAAAGCCAGTGGCCAGTGTAGCCTCCTATGCTCGCCTATGTCAATAAATACGCAGAACATGATCTAAATTATACAGAAATAGCATGAGCGGTGAAGTGCGTGAAATATCATAATCGCAAGCAGTTTATGTAGGTCTATGTAGGACCTAGTATAATTTAATAAGGAGAACACGGATTTTGATAATAGGCCTCTGAATTATTATGGTAGCACAATCCCTTCCTAGACCTAACATGTTTGCATCTGTTTATCAAAAATGTAAGGTACAAGTTCAGCCTAACATGCCTAAATAGTTATCCTACCTTGAAAAATGTAATCACTTATGCATTCCTTCCTCCTTGCTTCATATCGGGAATCGGCATCGAGCTGTGCTGGGGCTTCGCTTCTTCTCTAGCAGCAGGCTACCTCCTCTAGGCATCAGGGACAAGACCCTTTTACAGTCTAGCCTCGTTCATGTCGTTAGGGAAACTATTACTTTATTAGTCCACGATTCTAGGCTAAATTTCCAATTTGACGAAGGCACCAATCGCTTTTTGTTACTCTTCAACTGTCAAGTGGGACAGAATCATGAGATGAGGTGAAAAAACAGTGTGATGACTGATGTTTGCATGTTCATATGTTTGTGAATCGCATGCAATGCCATTGCATGATGATGATTCAAACGCGTGCAGTGGCGTGTAAGGGCCTATCCATGATACGTCACATGTACTCAAATTATCCTGTTTTTTACATTTTTCGGCCACTGCCAGGTCAGCCCTGAAGTCTGTTACCAAAGTTTTTGCCCATTCGGCATCTACATTCGACAACGTCATCCATACTCCTTCCGTGCCCATGCTAACGGGCGTCTTATTATTCATGAGGAGACGTCCCTACCTTATGCGCATGTTTTTTGGGGCCTCCAATATGAGGCGAAAGTGCTCCCCGGGTTTGGTCGTATATTTTCTCAGACCCCGTGAGCAGGCCGTACAGAATTGTGGGTAATAAAAGTGCGCCGCGAACGGAGGACTAGGGACTCAGTCTAAGCACGCATGCACCGGTGCACTTACGAGGTTTAGAAAACCGGCCTATCAGAATGCGGTAATGCTAGAACTCTAGGTCCATGTACAAAGGAAGTCAAAAAGAAGCCTATGAATCCTTAGTTTCGACCACGTTCACAAACAAACCGCAACTGTTGTTTCCTGTTAATTTCTGTCTTTATGCGCATGCGTGCTGATGCTTGAGTGAATTCCTCTTTTTAGATGCCCGGTAGCGTCGGCGAGTCACCGGCAACACGCCAAAATCTGAAGTACAAAATACCTTTCACGTGAAATATATCTTACAGAATGTAAACGAATGTCAAAGGAACAAAACCATTGAGGGCTGCAAGACGAAATTAACGGTAAAGGGAAGGTGGAAATTTGCACTATTGCCGCTGCCAGGCGATTAATTACCGACCGCCATCTTAAAATTAGACAAGCTTTGAAAAAATAAAATATATGGCAGGGGTTGGTAGCCCAGACATACGTAATTAAAAAAATCAAGATTTCCATAAGTTTTGCCCTCTAATTAGAAATCCATGTGCCTACTATGTTGGTAGTATTGCGTACAGTATAATACTATGCAAAAACCTTATCCTATTTCCCCAACCCAAGCTTGGCCAAGCTAGCTGGTTTCCACCAGACTTACATCATATGGCTTATGATATTTATACTAGAGAAAAAAGTGATGAGCATCTTGTACGTAATTAGCTTGAGGTACACCCGAATACGCACACATGTGTAGGCGATATTTAGCATGTTATAACAGGTCAAATTATGTCTACTGAAATTCGTATATAACGAAATAGCACATTTCAAAACTGCATGCAAGCGTGAGAGTAGACTTCTAACTATTCATTTGTCCCATTAATCTTTCGGTTTTAAATTAGTTGCATGTGAAAAATGGCATAAACTTCTTGAAACCATATGTACTCAAGTTATTTGATCAGGGCGCGGCTGTTATTTTGGGTTGTCGAAGGAGGTCACGGATCATAAACGTCCCCTCTGCCATAAGGCGAAGTTCATTATTTACACATATACTGTCTATTGCCGTTTGAATGAGAATACAACACGTCACTGAACGTCACATGTATGATCTCATCTTAAGTCGTGACAGTCAGAATACCACCTGGGTTTGGCGCCTATTGTTTTTTTAACCATTGGAGTAATGACAAGGTCGAATTAAAAATTCGCCACTTTTCTTCTTTGCATAACAGACATTGTCTTTTGAGGCGCGTGTGCGATTGCGCGCAGTCGCACATCTAACATGCTTTGAGTCCGAGCGATTTATCGCGCATCTTGTTAAAAGCCGCTGCTATTTTTTTCTAAACCTTTGTATTTGAGGCCGGCAACCCAGCAAAATATTTCCTTTGGCAATATTAAATGATAACTGATCACAGAACACTATGCTTTACCAGTGTTTACACGCAATTTTCAGATAGTGTGAAACGGCCGTTAAATCGGTGTCAAGAAAAATCTGCGGATATTAACTCCACAAATGTATCGGAACTCCAATGGAAATACCGCATAGACGGTGTACGAAAAATGAGCACGGACTATGTGGAAATAATGCAATGAAGTAAACATCAATAAATTTAAAGCCTTCGCCCTGTTAAGCGCACATGGTTTTGTTTTGATGAGCCGAGTTTTGACAGCTACGATGGCGCCTTGGCCTGGGCGAAAGAAGTTGAGGGTCCTTACAAACATTACGGAAGTAAAAAGAACGCTAGTGGCGGTAACACCTTCGTGGTCAAATTGATTTGTAAACTATTCACGAAACATGTTCAACGAAATCTGGGAAAGAATGAAGGTGACGGGAACGGCCCCGGGGAAAGGCGTCGCCCGATACAAGTAGAACATACTTGACATTGACACACGTTGATGGATAACGTTATCAAGCATCGTGAATCGTCCATTATTAATAAAAACGTGAGTTTTGTTTTTTTTTGTTTACTCCCAAATTTTTTTATTAAGATAATTCTGACTAAATTAGAGACTGGTTTGCCGACTTAGGTTCACATTGTTACTGTATGTGGGACCTTGTTCGGCGTGCCAGTTTGCTCTCCCTATTCCTAGACTTGAGATCCCTTTTTCAAATTTAACAAAAAAAACTTTTCCACTCCATGTTCGAGGTTCAAGCCCTGGGTGATTAATTCCTTGACATTGAATACACTTGAATGTAAATAACCATCTACATCATGGTAATTTGTTAATCTTGAGTGACGTCTAAGTATATAACTTACTTGTTACTAATACTAACTTGATTGTCAGTCATTACCATGCTTTATTGCTACACCTGAATTGAAATGCATGAGCTTTTTCTGCTTCTGGTCCCAACGCATGGTTTGTATTCACCGGTCCTGCTTTCTGTGCTTCTCTATGCTTTGTAAAAGCTTGTCTCCAGCCAGAGTTGGAGCTTTAAAAAGCTCTTCGGCAGCTCGCCTCAAGGAACCAAGATGAGCTTTTTAATGCTCCTCTGAAATTTAAAAGAGGGTTCTGCATTAAGGAGGATCATCATTACCCAACCCGGACCGGGTTCTTTTGCCGGCCGAACGGCCCAAAGCACCTAAAGGCAATCTATTTTTATTTTTAACGGCCCAGAAGCAACGAAGCCAAAGTTTTGCTTTCATTGCAGTCTCGGCCTTTTTTTCCCGGTACAGGAATAAGTAGGGTAAAGTCAATAACGTCCCATTGCAACGAAAAACATCGCGTCGTTTCCCCGGAAGACGGCCCAGATGCACGAAAAACATCGCGTCAAATTCCCGGAAGACGGCCCAGATGCAACGAACAACATCGCGTCATTTTCCCGGAAGATCGGCCCAGATGCCGACGGAACACATCGCGTCATTTTTCTTCCGGAAGACGGACCCGATGCAACGAAAAACATGCCGCCATTTAACCGAAAGACGTCCCAGATGCAACGAGAACCTCGCTGGAATGGCAAGAAAAACAGGTAATAAATAAATAAATAAATAAATAAATAAGGATCGTCTGCACAACTGAATCTGGCATGAAATTTTTTTTAGCTTATAGTTGCCAGCGTGAGTGGCGCATGACTGCTACATCATAGTCTTGCTTGGCGCATTATCTACTCATGCTCCGGTTTTCGTATGAATACTTTTATGCATAATTAAAAAAAAAAATATCGAAAATGGTGGCGCCTATCACCATCGAAATCGAAAATTGTCTATGGGCAGTTGTACACATTGGTCCCACGCCTGATGAAAAGCATTGCGCCTTCTCAGGGCAAACCGTCCGAAAATGCAGTGAAAAGCATCGAATCATGTCCAGTCAATAACGTCCCAAATCACGAGGAACATCGCGTCATGTTCCGTAAAGACGGCGCCAAATGCAACGAGGAACATCTCGTCATTTTCTCGTAAAGACGGCCCAAATCCAACTATGTTAACATCGCGTCATTTACCGGTAAGACGGCCCCCTATGGCAATGAAAGGGCCAATGGCAGTCTTTTTTTGCGCGCAAAAAATAGTTGTTGACGGCCGAGATGCAACGAGAAACATTTTCCGGACCGGTACAACGTTTTCGTTGCGTCTCATTGCTCCTGGGCCGTGTTAGGGTTAAGGACGTGGCACTGCGGTAGTAAGGGTGCTGTTATCAACCTTAACGATGAGGGTAAGTATATTTTTGTTATAGCGGGTTGTCCCCGTTCAGCCACTTGGCCTTGTTCCAAATGTTTTTCAGTAGTGGCACCGCAAGCTGGCAACCATCCCAGGGGATGCGGTCAAGACTCCGAATGTAGGTTATGAAGACTTGAGATAGGGATTATTTAGGGCATGTCACATGCCAACTATATTACGCATTGCAAAGTAATTCCATACAAGGCCTACATGAAAAAACTAATAACAAATAATTCGAAAAACTATGAGTACATTTTCATTTCCTGTAAACCAATATATGAAAGTATATTATAAGTATTTCAAACAGGGATTTATTAAATCATTCAAAACATTGGTATGACCAATGATGGTCACGTGGCGGTTGTGACGGGGAAAATCAATTCTGAAATTTCCTCGGAAAAAACACAGGTGAATATTGAATCGACATCTAAAACAAAACCAAACCAGCTGCAATGAATACTATCAAGTAGTACATGTGCTGTATTTACTGATCTAATTAGTGTCATTTCTACCTAAATTTGAAAATTTAATTAAAAGAGATCCCCGTATCAGGTTTTTAAGATGTACAAATTCATGAATTGATGGGGGGGGTGGAAAGTATAGATTTTTCACCAAAAAAATGACAACGGAGTGACCGTTTTCGTTTGTGTTTGAGTGATAGAAAGCTATCATGAGGAAATTGTGTTAATCGAAATGCGCATGGGTACAACATTTTCGACCTTGTGGGATCATTCAGAAAAAAACGTCTATGAGCATGATGAGTCATAAAGCAAAATTCTGGTCAACGAACACCTGCTGGCGGTCAGTTACGTATTAATTTGCAGCGACTTCATTAATTAGCCTAATCCAAATTTCTAAAGTACTGTGTTTGTGCGTTTAGAATAGGCATCTGATGATCTGAGCCTGAGGGAGTCCGAGGCATGGAACCCTCATACTACATCTAGAGGGGTAAGCCTGAGAAAGTTCAACGTGCTGCCTCACGTTTCAATCTATGCAGATTACCGTCGAAAATTACCATGGGACTCCTTCATCAGTAAGATCGGATGGGAACCCAGCGGGGATAAGTGCTCAATCGGCGCGTCGCTTAATCAGGCGCCCTCGCTAAAGTACAGCAATTTGATATCGCAAATTCGGCGAGGTTTGCTATTTTTACTATCAATTCAGGGAATCACAAAGGCAAACGATTCTTCACAAAAATTTTTGCCAATTATTTAAATAAAAATATCTAAATCTCAGCGCACCAAAAAAATTTCATCGCACACTTTGGCCTACTTAGGTAAAAGTTGGATTTGTTGAAAAAAATCACATTTGAGAAACGTACCATTGCCAGAAAATCATTAGCTTTCATCAACTTCAGGGAAATTCCCTAGTCACCATCGTGAAAGAGAGTCCAAAAATGAGTGATAAGGTATTTGCATATAATTTGTGCCCAACTACAGCCCTCATCTTAGGATACAAAGGTTTAAAAACTAACTTTTCTATAAGGAGATGCAGAAGAATTGACATTGTGATGCGTATAATCTGAAATGTGAAGCGGTGGCGTATGAAACATGCGTAGTATCCCGAAAAGGCTCGAGCATGAGCAGTCACGAGGAAAATGGCGCTGCACATCCAAAATGCCATTGGAAAGTAATCCAGCAGCGTTGAGTACGATTTATGCCACTTTGAACTTGGATTTTTAAAAAAATCATTACTGATGGATAAAGGTGATATAATAGGTAATATAATCCAAAGTTTTACAAAAAATAGTGTGTGTTGATTTTTAGGGTGAATATGCCCAATTCGCCGTGTCGCTCACATGGGCGATGCCCGATGAGCGCTTATCCCGACTGAACCCCTTCATGCACGCAGACTCCTAGCTCAATTCTTATGTTCTTCAAGATTAATTACAACCTGGTAAATATGTCCTTTCCACCTTGTGTCCAGCCTGCAACTTATTCTCAAGCTAGGACCACAAGATCAAATACAATGTTCACCGTTGCGGAACATTGATTCGTACAAGTTTTCATTTATCATCGCTCTATAGAGGTGGAATCATCTTTCAGCCACTGCTGTTTTAGCTCCAACTGTAGCTGCATTTAAGGAAGCTGCTATGCCTGCCATCCTGGTAATGCTTCCTCCACCAGGCTCCAGACTCCTGTAGATGTCACCACCATGTTCCTGTATATAGTGCACCCTCATTTTGTTGACTCTTTAGTTGGTTTGGATTGGCTTTTCCTCCTTCACTTCAGTTTTGCACCCACCCTCTTTTGTGACATCACCTGCACCATCCAAGTATAGCTCTAAGTAGCTGCAAGTGGATTATCATTCAAGATTCAAGATGCATTGAGACCGCCCATGTCCAGCTGTGTTAAGAAATGTGGAAAGAATTTAGTATTGTGCCACAACACTATGAATAAGGCAGCCTCAACGGAATAAACTGCATGTTGAAGAACGTGGTGGCAGAATACTAAATTCATCCCTTTTTCCAACGCAAAAACCTGTCGGGAAAAAGTTTTAAAATAAGCCCTTTCGCAATTTCAGATTCAAGATGTATTGTGGGTAATATCCGACGATCTTTTGGAGATAACAAAACGCGGCTACTGTACAATTTCAATGTGGTGAACTTTGACGTTTTCACAAAAAATACTTAAACTCGGGCTTCTAAACAGGTTTGCCTTTATCATGTTGTTAATGTCATATTTAATAACTGCCTTGAAGGAATTGAGACCGTATAGTTCATAAAACCCAAGTTAGAGACATTTTGTGAAAACGGCAAAGTTCACCACATTGAAATCTACTGACCTCTGGTTCTGGTACCTACGTATAAAGGGGCAATGTACATGTAACAAGAACAGGCTAAATTTGTGAAGTGTACGCCTTTTCATACTGCTGCACACTTACCCAAAAACTATAATGTCCAAATAACACTCCAGGTGTGTGCTCAAGACACTCAGCCATCAACCTGTACCATTCACTTTTGCATATTTCCTTCTAGAGCAATAAAATTTATGTAAATAGAAGGCACTTTTGAATTTCTCGAGAGATATTGACAACTAGTTGTTGACATACAATTTTGACGCATGCGTATCGATGGCTTGTCAGGTAGCTAGATCTATCCCACGGGCGTATTGAACTCGAAAAGAATGTGCTCATTTGGTCTTATTGGAGTGATTGAACATGTATGGCGTTCGTATCATTATTGAACATGTATCTTTTACCAGTCGTTTACAAAAATAAATGGGCATTTGTGAATTGCACATATGCTTTACCTTTTCCCTGTTACCAGCATGAGCAGGCCATTTCAAAGAGCCAACTTTGCACACTGCAGACGAACAAAATATCAAAAGCAATTCAGAATATATGTTCCTTAGTCTAAAAAATTAACTTTTGAAATAGTTAATCCTCAAAAATTTGTCTAAAAACAGTAGAAATCCGTCATTTTCTGGAGAAACAACCTTTCTCATACAGGACTCGTTTGTAAACGGCGTGAACGAATGTGACCTTTGATCCGGAAGGTCACATACACCCTGGACCTAGCTGAATCCCTCATCCTCTAATATACGCACGGTTGTTACACTGTGCTGCTATTCACTTGAGCCGCCATGTTTGTTAGTTGCGAACGAGGGGCCAGGGACTCAGGCTAGCCTGGACCCACCTAAGGTGCTAACTGGAGAAATTTAATCCTTGTTGGTAAACAAACGAACACGTGGTGACCCATGTGACGTATGCATGACCTCTGGTGCCTTGTCAATTATGGCTTCATTCATGCACTGGAGTGGCAGAAGTGATTGTAGTCACAATTTTCTTCAAAATTGTTAATTTCTAATTCTTTTAAGTTTTTTCACATATGTCATCGCATTATATAGGATCTCAAGTTGTGTTTGATAGTAAAAACAGGGATATATCGTACATTTGGAGGGATTTTGAGATCGACAAAGTTGAGGTAGGTAACAGGGAAATGGTAAAGCATGTGGTTTTGCATAACTTCACATACCTTTAATGACAACATGTTAAAGACATAATGTGAAGTTATGCTTTATAGCAGAACTAGGTGTGTGGTTATTGACGGTGTCTTGTTACACCATATGCCGCCAACGGTGAAAATTGTCGGGAACACTACATTGAAAAGCAATCAAGTTGCTACTATTGATTCTAATTGACTCTCAGACGTCAAGAACTATCCATTTTACCTGCAGGATCCTGCATTTGATTCTGATTGACTTTCGGCCATCTTCCCAGCAGAAGACTTTGAAAAACCCAAACACGAAATTAACCGTCGCCACGTTGTACTCCCACATGCACCGCCCTAGTTACCCCACGTCCCACGGGGATTCCCCTGCTGTGGACTTACATTGGGCCCTCCAAATTTGCAGATGTAACTGTAAACTGAACATGTCTTGAATTGGAAATCATATAAAATTTAAAGCCCTCACAGTGTAATAGGGAATTAGGGATTTTGTAACAACAGGAAAGTATTTTAAATCAAGATCCATCCAAGATCCCAAACCCAAATCCATATGATTTCTTATAAGCGGCATACAATACTGCCTATTATATGAGGGCACCAGACAAATCTTACAATCTTAAGCAATTCACCCAAGATAAACTGTTGGTGGAAATCATTTGAATTCAATAATTGAATTCTTTGTATCTGATTTGGGTTTGAATTCATTGTAGTATTTTTTCTGGTCTGAATTATGGATGCAACAAAAGTTAATTCTCATTGTACGGGGTAGTTAAATAAATAAGATTGAATTTTTCCAATTCAAGACATTTTAGTTTACAGTGTGTGTCAGTCAAATTTGCACACCCGGAAGTAGAGCATACATTCGGGTCATTGCTTTTGACTTCAGAGCTTCCGGCAAAGACGTATAATAATTTGATTTAACTTTCGGCCGCTTTGCCGCAGAACACCCAATGATTTCTATTGACATTTGGCGTTAGCGATTTCCGGCAAGTTATTCCTCTGCGGGAAAACGTCTGACAGTAATTGAAAAATCAACAAAGGACTCTAATGACTCTCGTACGTCAGGAGACACGTATGCGTTGCTTTGGAGTGTACTCTCGGAGTCTCGGCCATTTGTTAGGGTTAATAATGGTAACTTACAACTTAATTTGGTGTTTTTGATGTAAAAAAGCGACACGCTGATTCTCTCCCCGTTGCGAACTTGGCACGCTTCGCAAAGGTGCACAATTGGTGATACTGTCTTAGGGTCCTCGACAAATATTTGAGCATCAAGTTCAATCTTTAGAGGGTGGTGGCACAATCCTAAATTCTTTCAGTTCAATTCTATATGCCCGGCAAACTATAGAGATGCTATTTTGCCGTACGCGTAACTGCCGGGCACTTCAGACTTCTATGTGTTTTTTCGATACCTTGATCACAAAATTCCATATGACAAATGTAGGTGACCTGATCGACATAATTAGAAGTTTGAATATTCTGTAATTTTCACCTAAAAATAAAAAGCTACAAGTTTACCTTATGTATTTTTGTTGCAGTTAATTTACTTGCAATTGCACAAAGAAATTGATGTCATGTACCATTTCATTAGGGCAACTGTCATCACATACATTATTGCTTTGAGCAAAGCGGGACTAGAGGATGAATGGGAATCGCTGATCCAGTTAGATCAATTGCACTAAGTTAAATCCTGACCAGTCTTTATTTGTTGGTGAAAATTACAGCACAAAATATTAGCCCAGGTCAGTTTAAAAAGTTCTTCATGAAATTTCTGATTTGGTGAAAATCTAAACGTTTAATGATTTTAGGGATGTGGATATGATGGCTGTCTACAGAGCATTATGGCTTGCTATAGCCTCAATGTATTTTTTGTGAGACCCCCATCATGACTCAGTACGAACTCGACATGAACGAGGCATATGGTCAAGAAGCCATAACGTTCCGGTAAACTTGACTGGGTTTGCGATTTTTGTTTTTTCCTTCTGTTTGCCGGGCTTATAGAATATGAGTAGTTGATCTTTCGTACCCCGGCTGCCAGGCGTAGTGTGTTCAAGGCCTTTATAGGGTTATCACATATTTATAAAGTCAAACTCAAGTCAAAATAAAGGGCAAAGGTTTTTCAATAATTTGTAGTGCTCCACAAACGGCAGAATTGCTCATATCAGTACTCTTTCAAAGACACCAATGTCAACAGATTTTAGCCACTGGTAACTGATGGTCATTTTAAATTATGCAAAAGTTTGAAAAGGTTTACTGTAGTATGGGAACCATTTGTCTTAAAGGAGCTAAAACCCGGGGGGGGGGGGGGGGTTCTCACATTGGGGATACGTATGGTATGTTCTGTTCTGCCCATAAGACCATCATTTTCAGTTCCAGAGCCCCCATTTTAGGACATTTTCATTTTTCCAGAGACTACTTTTCATGTCCAAAGCCCTATTTTAGTTTACCAAATTTTTCATCCTTTCTTCTTTTCTTCAAAAGTAGCTTGAATGAGGGAAATCGCAGGCTTATTTCGGAAATTTTTTGAAAACCTAGTTCCGGAGACCCTTTTTGGGGCCGTCACATCAGTTCCGGAGCCTCCTTTTTTGAACATCTGGGAAAAGGGCCACATTCCTACCCAAAAAAAAGTTGAGCACCCCCGTGAGCTAAAACTTAAAATTTCAACTTTTTATTAACCAAACTACTGCATAACCAAATCCGGCCAATTTGAAGTGTGTCAGATGTAACCCATTAGCATAGAAAATGACATTAATTGATTTTGTTTTTATCTTGAGACAGGAAGTGAAGTCATGGAATGAATGCACCTTGCAAGTGTATCAGTACGCTAACACCAGGATTGTGTTCAAGATGTAATCCTTACCTAAGGGCCAGTCCATCCACCTACAGCAGTAGAACAACTGTGTCTACTGCCATTTTTTCTCCCGAGATGAGCGAGTCCTGGTCGTGGCGAAGACTTCTGAATTGTGTGTGTACAGGCTCAACACGAAGGTGACGGTAAGTTTTGAGTGTCAATACACCTCTGGAATCCTCATCAACCAGTGTGTGCCATTATTTACTTAATAATAATCAAAATTTGAGACGTCCATTTTGGAAATGATTAACGCTATCAATACAAGCATTTTGACACCAAAAGTAATGTTGCATCTCTTAATAACTCCCACCCCTTGAAATTCAAAATAAACCAAACTCATCTGAGAGGCAAATTTGAGTGCTAATAAATGCTTCCTGGGCATTTAGTGGAGAAAATAGGTCAGTGCTGATAAGTGCGTACTGTGCATTTGCCCCTCAAATGTTTGGGTGTTTGTTTTATGTAGTTTTTAAGGGTTGTTTTACAATCAGGGTACCTCGGCTGTCTCATTTGGGTGAAGATTATGACGGAACACTGACTTCTAACATTTGATCATGTCACACAGGAAAACTTAATGGGTAGCCACCAAGTGTTTACTACAAATGTATAGAACTTAAACTAGAGTTTTTAAAGAAAACTCACAAATCAATCTGTCAATTTAGTTTAAGCTTTATTGGCCTAAATGTGGAGAGGACATTTTTTGACGGAATTTACCACTAAATTTCAAATTGACGTCACATGTTACCAAATAGTCATATTCTTTTAAAATTTCTGGATATTAATTGCCTTGCTTCAAATGTTATTCCTGAATGTTGAATGTTGTCCCCAATGTTCTTTATGACCGTGCTGAATCTACTCAAATATTAACCTACATCAAATGAGACAGTGATTTTAAGCAATTTCATATGTTCAAATTTTTGATAGTCATCAAGTATTTCAAATGGTTTCTTTGCAGCTGTAGGTAGTGCTTTGGGTGGTCTTTAAATTGGCATAGTGCAATTTATGAAAAAGTGCAGCCATTGTTTTTTATGGGTTACATTGTAGTGTTCAACCAAGAGGTACCCTGATTGTAAAACAACCCTTAATGCGTTTTTAGCTCGTTTGTTTTTGTAAGGTGGTGCAATGCTTTTCAGGCTTTGTCTTTTGTTGTATCGCCACCATCATTGTATGTTTTTTTGGTATTGATTTCAATTTTGTATTGTAATTTTGATTTAAAATAATAATAATTTTTAAAAATAAAACAACTCTTGCCCAGGTAGGCCTTACAAGGCCTAAAGTGGGGAATAGGCCATAATATTCTCAAGTAATCACAAAGATGTTTACAAGTCTACCTATTTGATGCCAATAAGGTACAAGCATAGTTTTCGTGTCTCTACCACTGACACTGTGCAGTGACGTCAGCGCAAGATCTGTTGGTCGCAAGAGTAAATCGCTTGCGCTGACTTGAAGCACCGACGCTTTTACGCGTGCGTACAAAGACGTCATTTTTTATGCGGGCGTACATGTAAATGTTATGACATCACTGTACAGGGGTAGAGACATGGACTATAGTGATAAAATTTAAATTTTGATAAAAATTTGAACATCTAGCATATTTTCCCTGTTCTATTTTGCAGTCATCATCAAGCAAGACTGGAGAGAAATCCACAGGTATGTACACGAATAACCATGCTAATGAGATGTAACCCTAACACAGGTGTTCTCAACTGGGCCTAACAAAAATACAGTTTTGTTTCCGGTAACATGCTCTGAAAAATTTGGGATGGAAGGAAGGAGAAAAATTTTATTTTTGCAAAATATTTAATGTGTGGAGTCTATGGAGTCTTGTCAGAATTCACCAAGGAAGATGTAATTTTCCCCCAAAGGACATACATTTTTTTCCTTGACGCTAAAAATTAGGGATGGAAGGGTTACCGGACACAGAATTTATTTATGCTTGGCCCTGGCAGACTGCGGGGTCATATCCAGCCCACCAACTGATGACATTTGGCCCACCAACCTGTCAAAATATACAGAAAAAAATATGAAATAAAGTGTAATTGGCCCTCAAACATATTTCTTTCAAATTGATTTGGCCCTCGGGCAAATCGAGGGTTGGCTAATAGAAGGTCCTAACTAAAAGAAAATGCTAACTCATGAGTTGGGACTTTGTTGGTAACTGTATGGTACTCCATTGAGATGTGGTCAAGTGAAATTCTGCTGTATCTACAATGGCGAGTGGCATTGAGTTTAGACCTTATAATTTTAGGAATATGGGTGATACAGATTTTTGGGTACCAAAATCTAAAAAATGGCCAAAAAGTGATTTACGGTCTTCTGAGATGCACTCATTTGTGTGTTTGTTTTTGCGTCGCCTGCTTTAGCAGGAAGACACATAGGGATGGCTTTTTCTGGAGTGGGCTGTGGCCGTAAACAATGGTTAACAATTGCTCATTTCTCACATACGCATTGACTGATTAAAGGCTGACTCAGAGATTTTTGAAATGTATTTTTTTGTGTGTATTCATTGAAAATAGTCAACTAGTAGAACTAAAGATAGCCACCGAAAAAGCCCAATTCCAAAGTTTGAGATGTATCAAATTTTTCGTTTCCATGCAGTAAACATTTATGTGATACAAAATCATGTTCATTGCCTATAGCGCCCATTGCCTGCTCTGTTTATCTCCCCATGTCCTCCTCGCATTCATGTTCCACCTTACCCTATTACTTTTTTTCTGAGCATATCTCTTTATGGTTTCACTTTTACCCAAAATCATTTTTTTACCCAACAAGTTTCGTTTTAGTTTTTTTTTTTTTTTCACTCCCTTTATCTCAATTTTGGTGTGTCTTTTTTTTGGTAAAATATACTTGTGGTATTAAGCCTAAGCCTTTTTCCTTATTTTTGGTAATATTTAAGATTTTTTTTACTGTTTTCTGTTAATTCTATTACCCTTGTTTGTAAGTAACCCAATTATTTTGTACAACTGCTGTACTTAAGGTTTTTGTATAAATAATCCTTAGCAATTTGTATTTCTTAGCCCCTTGTTTGTTTTTACTCTGTCCTTGTCTTTAGTTGCTTTCATCTTGTCTGACTTGTCAACACATCTTGTCTACAGGTATTGTTTCACTTTTATCTACCCGGTTTCTCATTTGCTCTCTCTCTCTCTCATTCTCTCTCTCTCTCCCTTATAACCCCCCCCTATTATTTTTCTTTGACCTATCCTTTTCAGTATGCCATGCCCTGCAATATATGAACTGCCATTTAACCACCAGCTTCATGACGAAGACTTTCGCGGATCACTAATTGAATTTTTCACCAACACTAAATTGAACATCACCAATCTTAATTCCCTTTGCATCAACCTGTTACTTACAGACCCCATATCATCTCAAACATGTGACCACCCATCCTTCACCACTTCCACAAACAACTCTGGTTCTGACTCTCGCTATCACACTGACGACAGCTTCAACACACTAATAAAACCATCAAGCAACGACTCATTTTCCATATTCCATTTCAACTGTAGTATCACAAAATCATATGAAGAAATCACTAACTACCTTGATCACCTCAACCACTCTTTCTCTGTCTTAGCATTTTCAGAAACATGGCTTACTGACACCAAGTCACCACCTCACTTTAATGGCTACACGTACATTCCAGGACCACTCACTGGCAGAGGAAGGGGAGTTTGTCTTTACATAAAAATCACCTCTCATACAAAATCATCGACACAACACCAGGACCAGAATTTGACTCACTTTTCATCGAACTCACCATTGACACCAATAATAGACCCAAACACATAACTGTCGGAGTTATATACAGACTGCATGAACACACAATCCAAAATTTCAACAACAGCTTCGAGCAGCTTCTCACTGAACTAAATAAAACCAACCGTGATGTCTATATTGTGGGTGACTTTAATATCAATCTTCTCAATTATTCCACTCATCCACACATTAATGACTTTATTAATACATCACTTGCAAACTCTTATATTCCTGAAATTAACAGACCTACAAGAATTACGCATAATACAGCCACGCTCATTGATAAAATTATTGCCAACTCCACTGACACAGACTCCACACCAGGGATATTTGTCATTGACACTACAGATCACTTCCCAATATTCCTCATTACATCTCTTAAGCATAAGCATGCCACAAAAACAACAATCACTAACGTGACTACAGAGATCACAACAATCACACATTTAACCGTAGACTCAACACTGAATCATGGGAACATATACTCACAGAAAATGACCCTAACATAGCGTACAGCAACTTCATTACAACTTATACCAAACATTACAACGAATCATTCCCCTTACAAAAGAAGACCTTAAAAAAACGTAACCATAAGCAGCCCTGGATGACAACAGCAATTTCCAAGTCAATCAAACACAAGCATGGCCTCTACAAAACATACCTGAAGAAAAACACACCAGCAACCAAACAACAATACAAACAATACAAAAACAAATTAACTCACATTATTCGTATTGCCAAGAAAAAACAACACAGAACAAATTCAGAAACTCAAAAATGATCTTACCAAGACCTGGACATTCCTCAACAATATTCTTGGCAGGAAGGTATCCACTAAACAAATCCCTGACCATTTCACTCATAATAATAAGCAGATAACTGACCCGCTTGACATAGCTAACGATCACTTCATTAACCTGGGCAAAAACTTGGCTAACAAAATTCTACTTTCAAATAACTCATTTAACAAACACCTTCCAAAAAACACATTCACCTCAATTTTTCCTGAATCCAGCTACTGTAGATGAAATGCACAAACTTCGCCACCTGCTGAAACCTGGTAAAAGTGCGGGTACTGACAAGATAGATCCTGGGATTGCTAACAAATCTTATGATACCATCATTTCGCCTCTGATGCACATATTTAACCAATCACTTCTCATCAGAACTTTCACAGATCACCTCAAATCAGCCAAAGTCATTCCTATTTACAAAAGCAAAGATGCACATAACATTGCAAATTACAGGCCCATTTCTGTTCTTCCATCTTTTCAAAACTACTTGAAAAAATCATATACACACGTCTGTCTACGTTCTTCAATAAGCACAACATTCTTGTCGATGAACAATACGGTTTTAGGCCCAAACGCTCAACTTACATGGCACTCCTTGAACTAACAACCAACCTCAACCTTGCACTAAAAAATAAACTCCACACCATGGGGGTATTCCTGAATCTCTCCAAGGCTTTCGATACCATTGACCACAACATTCTTCTTCACAAGCTTTATCATTACGGTGTCCGTGGAGTAGCCTTGGAGTGGTTCAGGAGTTACCTTACTAACCGCTCACAATCAGTCTACGTACATTCCACCGCATCATCCATCAAACCTTTCACAGTTGGCATCCCGCAAGGCTCAATCCTTGGACCCCTACGTTTCATCATTTACATGAATGACATCACCAACATCTCTAACACACTAAAACTAATCTTATTTGCAGATGACACAAACATTTTTCTCTCAAACCCTAACATTAATGCACTTTTTAACAACATGAATCATGAACTCGCAAAAATCACTGACTGGTTTCGGGCTAACAAATGTTTTAAAAACTAACTACATGCTTTTCTCTACACACAACACTAATCACAATCAAACATTAACAATAGATAACCAGACAATCTCCCAGGTACACTCAACCAAATTTCTAGGCATCACAATCGACGACAAACTAACATGGAATGAACACATCAACTCTGTCACTACCAAAGCGTCTCACGCAATTGGTACAATCTACAGAGTTAAACACCACCTTCCAGATTACACCTTAAAATCACTTTACAACACACTAGTTCTCCCATGCATTAGCTACTGTAACATCATCTGGGCCTCCAACTATCATTCACGACTCACCAAACTAAACATCACACAGAAATGGGCCATTCGCGCAATCACAAACTCACCCCCAGAACTCACACTTAGCCATTATTTCACTCACTGAAAACACTCAAATTAGAGCACCTCAACCAACTTCAAAAAGCGCTCTTCATGTTTGACTATCACAACAATCATTTACCT
>JAMKCH010002485.1:0-211090 GCA_023653785.1 Ophioderma brevispina
TTATCGCTCACATAGCGACAGTATATTATTACAAATATTTTCATTACCTCTTAAATTTACACTTTAAAATGACAAATTAATGGACTAAGTTAATTGTCAAATGTTAATTGAGTAATTAAAGACGAATTTAGACTCAACAAATGACTAAGAATTAGTTGGCAAGCACCAAAAAAAAGACGAATGTAAGTACACATTGGTCATTTGCTATAGTCTTTGGACGAATTTGTAATTAAAAGTCCTAATTTTTAAGTTGAGAAAATTTGCAATTATGAAATTTAATCAAAAAATCTTGCAAACATTCTTTTTAATTCAAACCCTTTTAGCACTATTTTGGGATTCGAAAAAAAAATGGCATGACTAATATTTAATAGTCAATAAGCCACTTTTTTGACCACTGCATATTCTCAGGTAGCCAATATACAAAAAGTGACACTTTGTATACTGCAGACAAATGTGCTGATAGCAGTCAAATCACTTACTGCATGAATTATGTCGTCTGGGGAGCTGAAAAACCTGAAAAATATGGCATTTTAAAGACTTTTAAAACATTTTGAATCATATATTGTTCGAACATACCCACCCATACTCGAAATCAAAACCAATAATTGACAAACGCGCAATATGCCTAATTCTGTTCCCGTTTCCGGAGTTTCCCTATTCCTTTGTACGTGCACGACCAGGTTCTTGGGTAGAGCCAAAAGGGCGCCGAGCACTTTCCGGTTTCCTCACGTTCGAACGACGATAGCCTATCCAGTGTATAGAGATCAGTGGGGGGCCGATGAAGACAGAGGTTGTATTGGATAGTGGATCAAAGATCACCGGGGGTCATTCGGGCCAAATAGGTCAAATGGGTAAACGTTGGGGTATGGACATGAAACTTGGAGGGTGGGTGATTATTGACACAAATCTTTAAAGGTAATTTGGGGGGGGGGGGGGGGACAGGTCAACCAGGGTCATTCAACGGTCAAATGGGGGTAAAAATTGGTGTATCCAAAAAAACTTTGTGGGCGGGGTCGATTGATGATGCCACAAATGTTTAAGTCTAATGACAAGGTCATCAGGGGTATTCAATAATATAATAAAATAATGTGTATTTTTAACGTGCGACATATCCACGTAAAAAGTGCTCAAGGCGCTGTGCATTGCGGAGCCATTAAAGGTGCTCAGCAAATTCAGAGAAACCACCATACCAGAACAGATTTATGCGAAGAAGCTCGATTTTAGAAGCAGGAGTAAACCGGAGTACACGAAGAAAACCTGCGGGAATGAGTATGGATCGAGAAACCAAATTCACATAAAGCCACCGAGAACGAGCCCCTGCCGGGGATTGAACCCGAGACCTCATTGGTGAAAGGCGGGGGAAGATACGCTAAACCAACCCGTTCAAGGTCAAAAGGAGGTAAAATAGGGTAAATGGTGTATGGACATGAAACTCGGAGGGTGGAGTAGATTGTTGACAAAAATCAACTGTCATGACAAAGTCATCAGGGGTCATTCAAGGTCAAAAGGAGGTCAAATGGGGTAAACTTTGGTGTATCCAGATAAAACTTGGTGGGTGGGGTCGATTTTTGATGCCGAAAAAATTTAAAGGTCACGACAAGGTCATCGTGTCATTCAAGGTCAAAAGGAGGTCAAATGGGGTAACATTGGTGTATGGACATGAAACTTGGAGGGGTGGGGTCGATTGAAATCCAAGGTTCATTCAAGCCAGGTAATCGCGGAATGCTTGCCATGTTCATAAACCCACGTGACCAGTGGTAATGAACGTTGATCCAGTGACAAAATAAGTACATGGACACAAGCAGATTTTCTGAGGATACAAATTTCTCTAAATTTGCACTTGGTAGGTTGTAGGACATTATTATAAATAATTATATCTATTCATGAAATACGGTATAAGGGTGGATTTTGAAAGTTTGAATGTTATTCTCTTTTGTGTAATATCCATTATACCCCCTGGTCGACATGCTACTGAACCAGAAGGTCAACCATTTTGTTGAGGAATGAATTTTAGACAGGCTTTGCCATTACATAGGTCAGACTTTTACTGGCAATCTGGCTAAGGGGCATTTCAAGATCGAGAGCACTGTCCCCCGAGTTATGTTGGGATATACCTGAACTAAATTGCAATTTCTATAGCCATCCCTATCTTTCATGCATATTTGATTTCCTGGAGGGAATTTGGTTATTTTGTCAAACAACGTTCTATGGGAGAGAATGACACAAACACCTGCTCCCAACATAAAAATGGTAACTTTCTAAATGGCCATTTATCGATAATATCTAAACCGAACAACAAAAATACAGCGTTCATGTGTGTCGTTTGCCATCGCAGTATGTGAATGGGGACCAGTAGCTTATCTTTGGGGTGCTTTCGGGGTGCGCGCCACAGGGGGCTCAAGCCAAAACATGCAAAATCAGCCTATTTTCAGCTATTAGAGGTCCTTCTGTCCCCGAGGTCTGGAAACACCGGTATGAACAAAGGTCACACAAGGTCACCAACATGTGACACTACCCCCCCCCCTCCCATGGTATCAATTTTCCCACACAATTGACAACAATATGGAAACACCAGGCAATTTTGAGAAATCTGACCACTTAGGGTCATGACCTCAAGATACCTTTGACCCCACTCCTGAGGGGTAACTTATGGGGCACTACGCAAGGGCCATTACATAAGTGCCATGAAAATGTGTGCACGTATGTGGAAACAGCGAGCAATTATTTAACATTTGAGTCAATATGTTTACCAGAGACAGACATGCACACACACACACACACACACATACACACACTACCAAAGCAATCCCTATTTGCCCTCTTGCAGAAGACACAAAAATGTGTGGTAGAAAAATGAAATTTACCTTTCATGCGAGTCAAAAACAAAAACCTACTTCCAAAATAAAAAAATAATTAAAACAGTTCATTATATCTGCTCAAATGTTTGCTTTGATTGTGAAGAAGGATAAACAGGCTTTCAGAAAAGAAAACGTTTATTCGGTGTCATTTGGACTTTGAAGGAATAAGTTATGCCTAATTTACTGAGAGACTTAAAGGGATTTATTGGTATGAATCTATCAGCACATATATACTGAAATTTCCCTACATATGACATACCAGATGGTTTTCATGGTCATTGGAGAATTCCTTGCGAAGAAAAACACCATTTTCATGCTTACCTTTCGAAGCAGTAGACGATTTCAGGAAACCGCCATGTTTATTATTTACGGTATCGTTTTGCCACAAGCCATGTTTAGTCTTTCACACCAACTGAAAGATGATCGGTGGTTAGTCAACTTCTGGCCTGTATGGAAAGACTATAATCATGTTTACTTTTAACATTGAAATTAAAAAAAAAAAAAAAAAAAAAATTTTCCTTTAAAATTAATAAATTTATAAAAAATGGCATACATTTGTGCCTAATTTTTATAAAATGAGCTTGGGATTCTTGAGAAATATAGTTTTTATAATATAAAATTAGTTAACTCTTCATCATACAAAGAAGCGCTACTCGGTACATTGAAAAGTATGTAGATTGCTGAACCGCGCATTAGTGGGTTTCGAACACTGATTTCTATAGATGAGGTGACATGTGACGTCAACGCCGGGCAATGAACAAAGCACTGCCCGGCAGTATGTGTGAGCACCTGCAGGGGTTGTGCTTTTAAAATTCACGCTCAATCAGGCGTGATAAGGCTATTGAATGCTGTAACTGTAAGGGCATATTCTTCGCACCTCTAACATGTCAGTAGACCAGGTGCTAACTTGTGTTTGTAAACATTGATGTCACCTCATCTATACAATGGATTGGAAACCTGGGCTTCGTAATTGAGGCACTGACGACCATATTGGTCATCCAAAAAGAGCCCAAGCAGGTGGTTAAGTGCCGGTCATTTATACAAAATTTGTTCCCATTGAAATTCAGTGAGCTCATTGTATTTGCGCATATGGGATGACATGTCTCTAAAACGTGCACCCGGGATACAACTTCTGTTAAACCGGTGTCTCTGGAATGCTATTGTGTTCGGTACACCAAGATGTCCGCCCATTGCTCCATTCATCTAATATAAAATTACTGTTGTGTAGCCAATCCATTGTATAGAGATCAGTGGTCACAGTGTGACTGCAATTAAACCACTGACCTCTACACATGGATAGCGGGTCAGAGTCGCCGATTGAAACTCAGGAAGTTGTTTTTGACCCCATTACAATATGGCAGGAAACAATACATACAACTTTGGTCCACAATAAACATCTGTGGAGTATGTGCACCAGCAGGTGTATGCATTGTTTCTGCCATATTGTATGGGTCAAAAACCAACTTCCTGTTGTTTCACTCGGCGACCATTCAACTGTGCGGCAGTGTAGAGGTCAGTGGAAAAAACTATAAATATTACGCGACCCCTTTTAAAATGTCCACATTTTCATGGATTGTTAGTGTTTAGGCCAACTAAAACCTTTGTTAATGACAAAATGATATCTAAAACACCCCTCTTTACATTTTTCTCAAATCACTGAGGTTTTAAAAAGTGTATTTTTTTTGCAATATCAATTTCTAAACAAACTTCACTCCTATCCTTTGTGTGCTCAACGAAGTTCACAAGTATGAGGCTTGTGGCAAACTTTCTGAAGTCATGTGATATATTTTCGCTGGCTTCTGTTTCAGTATTGCATGCGGCATTGTAAATATACCACAGGGAATAAACATGGTAGCTTCCATGATTGCTGTACAGTTGTGTACATTTGTCAGAATAAATCTGGATTTTTTTCACAAGGAATACTCCAATGACCACGAAAACCATCGGGTACGTTTTACTTGGGGATATTTTTATATGTGCCGATAGATTCATACCAATAAATCACTTTTTGATCCATTTTGATCCACACAAAAATGCATCATTTACAAGGCTTTTGGTAAAAAAATTTAATACCAAATTATTGTCAAACAATAGAAGGTGGGAGAATAATTGCAGGATTATTAAAATTAATATCCCTGAGATTACAAAAGAAAATGCCAAGTGAAAAAATGTTCAATGTCACAGAGAAGGTCAAGATGGCCGGTGTAAGCAAATTGTCATGGTTTTACCCTACAACAAAACTTGGGAGTCAAAGTAATACCAAAGAAGGTTTTGTATTAAAAAAAAAAATGCAATTTTAAATTTTATTTACAAAAAACTTTAGCTTCTCGCAATTTATGGACACTATACTCTTTTACATTATGTTCATGACTGACTCTTTATTGATGGAACAATGGTAATTTCATTTGTTGAAGATATTTTACTTAAAATTATGTTACACAATAGACCGTTTTATTCAAACTGATAAGTTTTTGTCAAGAAGACAACTGAAATTGCATGTGTGAAATGTATTTGCTATAATCTGTCATCAGGTCATGTGACCGCGGTTCATCCCGTAGGTCACATGACCAACCTCCCGCTTCTCATTAATTCTGAGGAAGTCCTTGCGGATGCTGGACGAAAATTCAAGTCAGTCCTAATTTTTTTGTTGAGAGAACTGTGTTAAAACTAATTCACCACTATAATGAGTTTTGTTTATGCCGGTGTCAGTCTCTCTGCACTGTGTGGCTAAAAGTGGCCAAA
This sequence comes from Ophioderma brevispina, assembly GCA_023653785.1. Taxonomy (NCBI): domain Eukaryota; kingdom Metazoa; phylum Echinodermata; class Ophiuroidea; order Amphilepidida; family Ophiodermatidae; genus Ophioderma; species Ophioderma brevispina. The sequence goes on from JAMKCH010002485.1 coordinate 5,601, forward strand.
CAGAATTTTTGGGCATCTCCGACAAAATTTACAGTTTTCAAACCTTTAAGTCCGAAGACCAAATAAAAATCTTCTGAAGCTTTTTGTCCCTGTAAACAACGAAAGCAAACATTTAAGCTAAACGACGGTTTTTAACTTTTCAAGAAAAAAAAACGATCTGGTACAGGGTGGTCCCAAAAATTGGTGTCAGCAGATAACCCCATTTCTCAAAAACTGCTGAAGCTGTGAAATTCATTTTCATGGGGATATTATTATACTCTTTTTGTAAAGCTGTGCAAATCCCATACAATCCACCCACACAGCCAGCATAAACAATTTTTTAAAGACTTCTACGTTTTTTCATCCATTCCACTGGTATTTTTACACAGTTAGTGATTATCGGTACATCAGATAGATTAGTGGTTCACCAAAGAGGTTCTATATAGAAAGAGAGGCAAAACGTTACGTCATCTTAGAAATTCGTCGCGCATGTTTCGCAATGCCTGCCTCCTCTTCTTCCAAACCACATACCGGGGGTGCCGCTTTGCATATACATCATCGGTAGTGATACAAATATGTGATGTATGTGTTAGAGGTGGCCAGGTTGTATAATAGTGCACCGGATCATTGTGCTCAGATCTCTTTTTTCTGCATAATGCATGCGCGCTTATGTGAAAAGATGTATGCCTTGAGGCGGTTTATTTAAATCAAACGACTGACGTTCATTTCATTCGTTGTGTGGCCATGGGTCGGACATATTTTAACCACCCAATAGCACCCAACATCCAACAACTGGATATTTTTGCGGAGTGTTTGTATCGATTGCATAATTTGGTATAGGCAAGCCACCCAAACTAATAATTTGGTTCCGTGCACTATTCAAAATGTCCGCCCAGCACGGACGACTGGTTTTGAATGGGCTTCACCCCCTTGGTTCAACCATTTGCATTGACTAAATAACCTCAAGAAATCTAAGGTGTTACATCTACTAATTATGCATGCCTGTAATCTGAAACAAAAATCTTACTGATATATAACCCTAATAACTTTTAAAGCTGACAATATTTCTATCTTAAAAGGTTCCTATTGAAATATTCATTGTGAGGAGTATAATCATGTGTTAGCAGTTAAGTATGAACAGACTTTACGAAAGCAATGGATGTTGGCTGAAATGAAATTTTAGATTTTAGTCGATTGTTAAAGTGGCGAAATTAATAAATGACCGCTGTGATCCTCTTAGCTTAGTTCAGTGAAAATAAAATGACACTTTCTCCAATTGTGTTATGTTCTAAAACCTTTACACAAAGATGAGAAACTTAAAAAGTGATATCTGTTGTGTTCATTTCACCTTTGGGTCTGGACAAAAGCTGCCAGGCAAACAGTTTACTGCCTAGCAAAGGACTTTAATGTTATTTTTTTTTACTATGTTTGTTTTTGTTGCTATTTTATTTCTTTCTTGTAACAAGAATGTTGACTATGACATTCAACACAGGTTTTAAATTTATCAAAAAAACTGCACATGAGAGATACAAAATACCCATACAGCAAAGTTTGGATTTGTGCTGATTATCATTGTTTGGAATGCAACTGTAGGCTCAATCATGGGACGTTTATTATTTTTAGCCTATTTGCATTTAAATAAATCTAAAGAAACCAAAGGGTTCATTTTGGTATTTCCTCAGTTTGTTACACACTTTAAATGGGATGCCAGCTTATAGTCCGGTGCTCGACCCATATGACTTTGCGCCAGCGTCCACACAAATTGTTTTCGATGGTATTTCTAGGCATCATTGACCTGCTGATTCCAATTCTGGATGATGCCACTTTGGCAAGATCACTTGATCCTTGTGAGATAGGGAAGGGGGTAATTTAACAGGGGTAAAATTTGTAATGTTTCATGTGGATTTAAATATGTATAGGAGTGTTTATCTTGTCCTCAGGTTTAAAAAAGGGTATAGTTTTTGCTATCCCTGCACCCTTTTGTGTTTAACTAAGACCAAAATTTTGTTCAAGGTCCTCATGGGATTAAATGTTTACATATCCGATTTGTTTCAAATGTTCGGTATGGGGAATGTTAAAACAGAAAATAAACATTTACCTCATGTCAATCCATTGCTAAGTAATCTAAAAGACTAAAATGATTAACCCCCAGAGACCCTGTGGACCCTCGTCCATTATTTTCCCCTTATGTATAACCACAAATGTCATAAAAGTGTGTCCATATTTTGACATTAAATCAAACAGAAGGAAAAGAATTTGAAGCCCATTTTGAAAAGAATCTTTGCATTCTACATTGTTTCCCCAGGATACCTTGACCATTTTAGACTTGTTGTGTTAAAAGTAAATGTCCCTATATATAGCAAACTATACCTTTTTTTAATCCATAGGACCAGATTAACATGACTATACACCTTTTACCCCTTATGGGGAAAAAAAGCCCCGCATTTACAAATTTTACCCCTGTTAATTACCCCCTACCCTATCTCAAATGCTCAGAGCCAAGTGGCATCAATCCAGATTTTAGATTCAGTAGGTCGATCTTGCCTAGAAACCATCACAACAATTTTGTGTGTGACTCTTGCGCCAAGGTCACATGCAGGTTTTTGGGCCGAGCACCAGGATATTATGCAGGCAGTATTCAATGTGTTGGAAATCATTCACCCTACAGCAGAACGGACAATGACGTTAACTGTGTACTCCATTGGATGGGTGAAAAAACATGCCTTTAATAATCGTTCATATCTCTGGTTTGCGTGGGCGTATTGTCATGGGATTTGCACAACTTATACAAAAGATTTAATTAATATTCACCATGGAAAATGATTTCAGTTCAGTACGTTTTGAAGGGGGGAAATCACAGCGTATCCGCGTGCCACCACTTTTATTTTTGAACACCCTATACATTGACCTTTCAATCAACACCACAATCATAGCAAACACTGGACAGTTCAAACACTCATGAGCTTTGTGGACGTTCATAGTTAAAACTTTTCGCTTTCAAATGCCTAAAAATACATGGGTTAAAACAAAGGTAAAAACCCACTCCTTTATGTTGGCACATTTTTTAACACCCAATCTTAAGTTGGATATAAGTTGGCAACGCTCTCCACAGTGATTACAGTGGTTATTAGTTTCATATGCGAAAGAAAAAAGTTTAAACAGCTGTTCCTTTATCGCAACCCACCCCCAAAAAGCATGCGGGCAAATATCTTCTGGACCCAACACTATAGATCTTAGAGAGAGAGAAAGAGATTAAGGAGAAGGGGAGAAGCAAGGGAGCGGGGAGGAGGGAAAGTTGAGGGAGGGGAGGTTAAAGGGAGGGGAGGGATCTTGAAACACTCCCTAAAATTTTTAAGTGAACCAGCCCTAAAGGGTCAATTGACAAGACCAGGGTTTATAGTCAGGGACAGAAGGCCGACCAATGCATTTAAAGGGATTATGGTATAAAATCTATCGGAACATCTATATAATGAATATCCATAAATATGACGTACCAGATGGTTTGCCATTGGTCATTGGAGTTTTCCTTGCGAAGAAAAAACACACCATTTAACGCAAACTTTCGAAGCAGAGCAGTAGAATGTTTTAAGGAAGCCGCCACGTTGATTTTTTCGTTTTGTTTTGCAAGCCATGTTTAGTCTTCAACAACTGAAAGATGATCGGTGGTTAGTCAAGTTCTGGCGTGTATGAAAGACTAGTGCGTTTACTTTTACATTGAAATTAAAAAACACAGCTTTCATTTAACGGTTTCTTTAAAATGTATAATTTATCAAAATGGCATACATTAGCCTTAATTTTATAAAAATGAGCCTGGGATTCTTGAGAAATATAGTTTTTAAAATAAAATTAGGATAGGAAACTCGGAATATACAAAGAAGCGCGATCGGTTGCTAATTCAAAAGTACGTGATTGCTGAACCGCGCATTAGGGGGTTTCGAACACTGATCTATACAACCGATTGGAAAAAACTGGGCTTAGTTAAATTGAAGCACTGTAGCCATATTTGGTCATCCAAAAAAGAAGCCCAAAGCAGGTGGTTAAGAGCCGCGTCATTTATAACAAAAATTGTTCCCATTGGAATGGGGATAAGCGGGACATAACAGACTACAGAATCAAGACAATTCAGGGAGCTCATTGTATTTGCGCGTTATGGGATGGGAGTCTCTAAAAACGTTGCACCCGGGATACAAACGTCGTTAAACAGGGTTCTCTGGAATGCTATTTGTGTTCGGTAGACCAAGTGCCTGCCCGTTTCCCATTCATTCTAATATACAATTATGTTGTTGTAGCCAATCATTGTGTCATAGAGATTCAGTTTTGGGACAGTGGCGGCTACGCTAAAAACTATAAATTTTACGCGACCCCTTTCCAAATGTCACGTTCATGGAATGTGTTATGTTTAGGCCAACTAAAACCTGTATTAACACACCAAATGATATCTAAACACCCCCTCTTAACATTTTTCTCATAGCACTGAGGTTTTAAAAAAGTGTAGTTTTTTTGCAATAAAAAATTCTAACGAACTTCGATACGATCCTTTTGGTGCTCAACGAAGTCAAAAAGAATGAGGCTTGTGGCAAAACTTGCACCGTGATATATGCGCGGATGGGAATATTTTCGATGGCTTCTGTTTCGGTATTGAATGCAGCGTTGCAAATATACCACAGGGAATAAAAAAGGTAGTTCCAGATCGTTGTACAGTTGTGTATATGGTCGGAAAATTGGATTTTTTCGCAAGGAATACTCCAAGGCCATGAAAAACCATATGGTACGTTTTAGGGATTATTTCAGTATATATGTGCCGATAGTTTATTACCAATAAAGCGCTTTTAGCAGATTGGCAATCAACTGCGGCACAGGACTGTGATGTTTGAATGTGTAGTCGAGTATGGAATGTAAAAAAACATTGATTAAATGTAAAAACATGCCTATTTGAGTCGGATTTTCGACGCAGAAGCTTAAATGTTCAAAAGATTATTCTTCACTGCCGACATTTGTTCTTGAACCCTTCAAATTACATTCCAGACAAGCAATGCGTCGCCTTATTCTGTCCTGACTTAAAGTGGAATCCATCTAGTTTTTTTGGAGGGGATTTAAAGCATTTAACCAATTTGCAATGACCCCTGATGATCTTTTGACAGCCATACCTGACCATCTCCAAGTACAATCTGAAGCTGAGTACCCACATTCTTGAAAACTGCAATATTTTTTCAATCATCTCCATGATGTCTAAATGAGCTTAGAAAACTTCAGGTTACTCAGTAACCCAAACTAAAGAGATTTAGTGGCATTCTATTATTGTGTTATAGTAGGTGATTTCATAGTCGAGACTAGACCCTCAAATGCTTTCTTACCTTGTATTGGACACAAAGTATCTAAAAGGGAACACAAAAGGTAATTCTTGATTTTGTTATATTTCAATTACCCAAAATATGGGCCGAATTTTGTATTGCTCCATACAAAATTTGCGAAATTTTGCAATTTTGTACCAATAAAGAAATTATTCTCAGATGCAGCTATTTGTTATGGAAAGCTTTCCATCAGTAAAAATATCAGGACTTATGTTTTATAATTTTGTAAGGAAACCTTAATGATTGTGAACCTCTCAGTGTGCCTTTAACGATTTCAATCTCAACAACTACTATTTTATGACAATGGATGAAAACCGAGATATAGTGTTCAGTTCTTGTTCCAACCGCATCATGTATGCAACATATACTTCATCCAGAAAGAAGGAGTGATGTTGTCACTTTTGTCCAGCTACTTACATGTGCATGCCAACTTTGTACGCTAGCGATTACAGCTGCGACTTGCTACGACGCATAAGTTAACACTGCGTGGAAGAAACTATGACGTCACTCCTACTGCTTATGACCAGAACGAAAATTAACCAAGCTTGATAACCGAGTTAGTGCAACTTGGAACATCTTCGATATGTGTTTTTGACAACTTTAACATACTTGAAAGACATATGACCCATGATCATCAGCAGTCTTATGTACAATCACAATTGGTAAAACCTTTTGTAAAGAAACTGTTTCAGAAAAGCCCTAGTTATTAGATCACATTCACAGGCACCCCATGTTTTCTGTCTAACAATAACTGCATTTTTTAAAGCTAACAAACAATGAAATCTTCAATATTTTGGAGTCGTGTTAAATTTCAAATTTGGTTTCCTCTTTTTAGCAATCATATTTTCTCTTTTCAGGCGAGAATGTACACAAGAGTTTTGTCTTGCAACAAAGTATAATATGGTATTCTTTGTTTAGAACATCTGAAGTTGTGCATAAATCATAAACTTCAGGCATACCATTGTAATTATTTACAATGTCATAAAGAGCATATATATATACACAAGTAGATGTATACAAAAATGACTAGTTATTGACAATATTTGATGCTTTTATCAATATGCACACACAATTATATGCACTTCAGCATAAAGGCGGCAGGGTCAGTTGGGGGGGGGGGCAGGGTGGGCATTCTAAACGGACAGAACAACTAGTGGGGTCCAGGGGCAAAGCCCCCGGTGGGGGTCCAGGGGGAAGCCATGAAAATTGCGTTTTAAATGACTTCAACATGTCTTAGGGCCAATTCTTGCCCAATTTTGTAAAATTTACTTGTCACACGCTGGCCATTGAACTTTTAAACCCATAACTTGCCTGGCAAAGCCGGCTGCATAGCGCCATGACTGAATTTTTCAAGTGAAACCGACGGGCTCATCTCAACCGTCGAAATCAAATTGGGGGAATGCCCCCCCTGTGGCTATCAACTGGCAAGGTATTTTGCATTGAGGAAATGAGGACAGTGTCAGTGTGACATGGGGGCATTTGTGAGATGTAAAAACAACGATAAAGCGATTGGAAGCTGGACCTTGGATTTCTTTAGTGGTGGAATACACAACGTTAACAAACTCCCTCTCTCTATTGGGTTATTGAGTTTATAAGGACAAAGTCTTCCATTTTCAATGCCTCAACCAGCAGCAATCCAAGTCCCTTCCTCTCCCCGGTGTACCAGTCAAATCAATCGCCCTACTGGGTATCAAACAGATTTTTTCAGGACAAATTGGTAGTGCAATTATAGAATGAAGCCTACTGTTCTTAAGGTTACAATCCATAACCATGTACAATTATCACTAGGACAGTTAGCAAGACATTAGTGCAGTAATTGTGAATGATCTTATACAGTGGTGTGTACCATGAAAATGAAGCCAGGGGCAGCAAAATTACCAAGTTTGTCTGGTGATTTTCCCCAACAAGGGCTAAATGGGACCAAATGCATGCAATGTGTATGTAGCATTAGTATGATTATTAATGGGAATCTATGTTGTTGATTTGGACCCAAATTATGCTAAAGTTGGTCACAATCCTCAAAAAGCGGATGAAATGCAAATGTATGTTTCTTAATTTCATCCTGACATTGCAACCCAGGGCACTTCCTCCTCTCAGTCCGGTATGCATTGTTTGGATGGAAGCAAAAATGTGTCATCTTGTTTCTTTGGTGAGATTTTGTACCTACAATCCTGAAAAAAAATCTTGCCACACCCTAACCTATTTCCTAACAATCCCCTCTTTATTGCAACGTTGATGTGGGCGAAAAGGGTGTAGGGTGAAGTTTTAAAAGATTATACACATAAACAAAAGGGGTTTGCAATGGAGCATGGTAAAAAAAGTTACAACAAATCTTGATGTGACAACTTTTTTCTCCAAGATTGTAGGTGTGGTCTACATTGACATCAATTTTGACCTAGGTCTGGAACTACATCAATATCAATTCATACCTTTCACATCAGTATCAATCCAGACATAAGTCTGGATCTGCACTGAAGTGGATATGGACCTAGATCTGGATCTATATTGATGTGGATTAAGTACAGGTATGAATCTACATTGATATGGATTGGGACCACCTTCCTTGATCCACAATGACTTCAAATACTCAATTACTCTCGATTTTACACTGTAAGTGAATCAAAATCCCAAAGATGGATCATAGATTGAATCCACTTTTCCAGATCTACATATATTTAACAATCTAAAAACTTTCAGTTACATTCAAGGCCAAGTACAAAGATCACTGTTTATTTTAATAAAAATACAATCCACATAATCACCTTAACTATACTTCATAAACTTCAAAGTACAAAGTAAATTAACCGATGCGCTGCGCAGCATTATCACAACTTACTACAAAACATGCTTATACACTCTTAGACGCAGTCTAAATCGCGCACGTTGAAGACAAAGCGCGTGATGTAAGAACAAAACAGATCTCTTACACTGATACACAAAATACTGGTCATATAAGTTGACAAATACCAGGCATTCCTTGTGAGACTGGTGTGGGAGTTTATTGATTACTTTGTACTTCTAGGTTTACAGAGTATAGAGTCAACTTGCAGTTATACCAAGATTGGGAACTACCTTCTGCTATCCTGCATTTCACACTATCATTGTAAAAGCCACCTTAGTAGTGGTCGAATCCAACCAAATAAACAACTAATTTTAAACAACAACTTTAATACAATTGGTCCGTATAGGTTTATGTTTTAATCTTTTTAAAGCTAATTAAGGGTGACAATTTTGAATCTACACTATAATCAGTACCAAATAGAGGGGAATTGTTAGACTTTTACTCCTAATGCTATAAGGTAAGAACAATGTATTTGTCAGTCTGCTCTACATTTTATTTGAAAAAGGAAGCAGATGATACATCAGGCCATGGATTTATCATTCTGGCCAACTTTAATGTTGATCAGATTATTAATAATATTACTCTTTGAAGAGGTTTGCCTATTTGGTACTGACAACATATCACTGTAACATTAATTATTCCTAGTGAACAGAGGGTTAACTTTACAGTTAGGCATCTTGGATTCATATGTCCTATAGATCCACGAAGAATGGATCATTTAGAGGAAAGGGTATTGTTCTTAGCCTCTGCTGTGTATCTATCATATCACACCAAAATAGTGCTATCACCTGTGTGATATGACGTGATAGTACACAGCAGAAGCTAAAAACAATACCTTTACGTTCATTCTTTAACACTTTATTAAGTAATAAGAAACTATAATTAGCATATTTCTAAAATTACGGTATATTTTACCTAAAGAAATACCCGAGCTTTTTAAATTTACCAGTCCCATTGTTACTGTGCCTTTGATTGTCTCAAACAATGTATATCACATCGACACCTATGCCCTGCAGCCATGTTATATCTTCTTACGTCACATGGTTAGAACTAATGAAATTGCGTAAACTAACTCAAGTGTTTGGAATTATGCATATATGTGAAGCATATAACTGTGGCATCAATAGCAAACTTATTTAGAAGTAGAGTAAATGATATAAAGCAAACAGGCTACCCTCACAAATTAACTATTCAAATGTGATCATAATTAAGAAGGCAATCAAAATTAAATATATGTATAGGATTACATAATTTTCAACATAAATATATAACATTTTAAGAAATGCACAAGATTTACTTGTAATGAGCACCTAAAATGTATTGAACCAAAAGACCTACAAATTATGATTCCTTACGGGAAGGCAAGCAAAATTTAGACTGCACACGAGGAAGAATTATAGATTTTCAAAAAAATGCGCCGTTAATAAGGAGTTCGATTATCAGGCATGTTGTGCAACAGATAAGTAACAACAATGTTTATATCTCGATTGACCTCCGTGTCGCATCCCAGAATCCTTGATTTTTATGGCTGGGGATGGGGCACGGAAAGTCATGTCGGGATAGAACAAACAATGTGTATCTGAATTATCCGAACTGCTTATTGGCATATGTGACCTTTGACCCAAATCAGTAAACACCCCATATGGAACTTGTGTCAGTTGGTTTCTTCCACTCAATTCTAGCAATTATAGCAATTGATTTATGCACCAAAAGGAATTTATAGATTTTTACAGAAGCAACTTTAAATTTCAGCCCAAAAGATCTTTGACAAATCTGTGCCAACCCCATAGGGGCCTTGGGTAAGTGGTCCTTCTGATCGATTTCACTGGCAATCGGCGGCCCAAGCATTTGCCCACAAGACACGTTTTAGCACTTTGAACAGGTAGATAAACAGACAGATGGACAAGCAAAACATTGCATGACTTGTGGATACGCTATGAAACAAGAACAATTGCCATGAGGTATGCTGAGCTAAAAATACTTTCTTTCCCCAACCCACCAATTAACCATTTCGCTCTCACAACAGAGGCACAAATAAATGAAAATACCGAGGAACATACCAAACCCAAATAATCACAGATCCCCTTCCCACCAGACCCAAGGGGTGATCTATCCATAAGTAGCATTTCAAGAACGAGTGGGGGTGTGGTTCTCAAGTACCTTCTGGCATTTCAGAACCAAACCATTTTTGTCAAAGAGGCTTATCATGGATTGTTTTCCCCTTTACCATGCAAATGTTGCCCAAGAAGAAAGAAGTAAACAACTACATCTGATGTTTCCTGGCCTACAATATTATATTTCTGGCAGATCATGAATATTATACTTGTGCAAGAAATTGAACAGGTGGCTTTCAAGAGTGGGGATGATAGTTATGCAATAAATCAGAATCGAGAACAGCTCATCAAGGATGGTAAATTCTGCTGATATAAGTTAAACACATCTATCGACCTCACACCCAGGTGTTCTTAAGCCATTGATCAATGCTTACTTCAAAGCGTGAATTTTCGTGGATTTTTGTATTAGTAATATTAATAATAATGACAAAGCTTTTTAAATCACACAACCATGTACAAGGGTGCTCACAGCATTCATACAAAACAGGATAAAACATTAATACAATAATAGAACAACAGTATAGAAGAAGTTAGCCATGTTTTACTTCAGTCTAATCAATTGAAATATTTTGTAATGATGTTGATAAAAACGGGCTGTTACAGCAAAGAAATGATTTTATTAGGGAATATACGGAATTAAAGGGACAAAGGGGGATTTTTTGATATGAATCCTCTCCAATTGCTACTTGGTGAGCATTTCAAAGGTTTATTGGTCACACAAGAACAAAAGAAAACCAACAAACTTTGATTAGAACTGGCCTGCTATCCTAATTGGCCTTATAGAAAAGCATGCTTGGTGTGCTGTCGTGTTACAACAAAAACGGCAGAATCATCATCTTATATTGATATTTATTACATAACAATTGCATATTTAGGGTATTAACTTCAGTGGTGTTGTGATCTTATACATTGGAAAAAAAGCATTCCAAATAGTAAAAAAAATACAGCATTTGCCAAATGGATGTGTTTGCCATCACAGTTTGTAATGATAGGGCTATATGACCTTGGACCTTGTCATGTGACACCTTTGACCTCATAAAAAAGGAGGGAGCCACTGACCAGTTTGGTTCCAATTGAATTCGACTTTTCAATTTAGGTCAATTTACATTTTTCAGCCTTATTCTACAAACGACCCTCCATGACCTTGGACCTTTTGGATGTGACTTTTGACCTTTCATTCAGCAAATGGGGATCCTAATGTTGCATTCATGAATCAAGTTTGGTTTAAATCTATCAAAGTATGTGGGATATTACAGGCAAAAGTTAAAAACCCTTTTCCAAACAAAAAGACACAAAAAAAAACATCAACAGACATCAACAGGGGAAAAAAGTTGATCCCTAGGTGTCTTCCTGCCTTAATAGAGGAGAGCAGGATATCAGAGGGGCCTAGTTAGGAATTTGTTTACCTCCCTCTACAGAAAAGGTTTGGACACCTTTGGTAGTGTATGGACACCTATATCAATGCTAGGTAGGTATACTCTCAGCTTGTGGTGTCACTTTTTAAATAGGGGCAATAATTTAAGTTTACACAGGGGGTAACTTTTAAAATACCCCAATCATGTTGAAATTGTATGCCATATTGTCCATCTAATCATAAGGATTCCAAAAATGGATAGGTTTGTACCACCCAACGCCATTGGTTTTGGAGTTATAGGGTTAAAATGCTAAAATGGTTAGTTAAAAAAAGGTCAATCTTTCACCCCCCCCCAAAAAATTTGATTTTTGTGTACGGGGTAAAATTTAAAGTTAATCTGATATATTTTAAATACTTGCCAAATTATTGCCTGAGGTAAGAGGATCCTAAAAGTATTGTTTTGATTATGTTAAAATGTTTATTATGGAGATAATGGGTCAAAGAAGGTTCACGCCAATTGGATATGTTGCCCTATGGACCTATTTTGTCGCATAACATGATAAACTATTACACTGGCAGATGGTACAAAAACTATTCCTATTTTGAAGCACTTTAAGCTAGCATGACACAACGTCTACATTTTTCAACAAAATTTGGAGCAACTTCGATTTTGACCCATGTACAAATAGTAAAATTGACCTCCTTTCCACCATTTAGCCATTTTTAACCCTATAACTCCAAAAAACAATGGTCAAAGATGGTACAACTATACAATTTTTGGATCCTTATGAACTAGTACGCGACAATATGGCATACATTTCAACATGGATTGGAGCTTGTAAAAAGTTTGACCCCTGTGTAAACTGCAATTGGCCTCTAATGAAAAGTGACACCACAATTGGAGTACTACCTACCTAGCGTTGATTAGAGGGTATATGGTGTTTCCATAAATACACAAAAGGTGTCAAACTTTTCTGTGTGAGGGGTAACAATGATGTTTGAACCTGTGTCTAGGCTCAGCCCCCTATAAGGCAAGCGACACAAAAAACTCCTGCTCAAAAAAAAATTAGGGCCACTTCTGGAATTGTCCTTGGTATCTTTAAAGGTATTATCCCTTAATTGCAAAACCTCTGGGGAAAATTGTTCTCACTAGTAGACTTTAACAAGGCGAACGCGTATTTACGCGATGCGTTAAATATGTCCCCGCCGAAAGTCGCGATCACTAACATGCGATAAATGCACTTACCACACCCCACCCCCCCCTCCTTAACCCCAAGCAAACCCCCATTCATCCCCAAAACACCCTGCACAAAAACCCCCACCCCTCCCCAATACCCCGCAACACTCCCACCCCTTCCCAAAACTCTGCAACACCCCATCCACCCTGCAACACCCACCCCCCTCCCCAACACCCACAATCCCCAAACACCCCCCTACCCCCTCCCCAACACTCTGCAAACACCCACCCTACCCCCTCCCCAACACCCACCCCTCCTATGGCACAGTAGTCTATGTAGCGAAGGGAATTGTGCACATCCGATGTAACGTTTCAGAGATACAGCAATACGCATATTACTACGCTCAATTATTTGCATACTAAGCCGCTGGATGCATATATTCCAGACTTCAAATGCAATAAAGATGTGCCCCATGATACGCTTTCATGCAACCGCATGAATTTGGTATCCAATGTAGCATCAAAAATATAGCAATTACAAATATGATTTGTGCATATTAATTAGCTCATTTAAATACCAATTGCCAAATTACGCCCCCAACTGTAATCCAGGTCAAAAACTCTTCAGCCCGCTTCTTCCACCAAGGTACATCAGTATATGCCTTACGGAACTTCAGAAAAACTTGTAAACAGTCCTTGGAGGAAACATTTCATAAATTATGCAAATTAGATATTAATTAGGCATATTTTAAGCCCACCAAAATCTAATCAGGTGAAGAACCTCTTACCCACCAGCTTTTTCCACCAAGTCACAATCATTGTCACCCATTCGGAAACTCAGGATAAATAGTATTATTACAGCGTGGTGTTAACATTTTATGCACGGGACGAACGGACAAACGGTACAGAACAGGACGGCTACGATACGGTACGAACGCGACGCTGCTCATTTTAGAGTCCCGTTCCGAAATTGTGTCGGCGGGGACCATTATACAGGACTCCGCAGTCATCATGCATGCAAGTAAAACTTGTCAACAGTTGCAATGTAGGCAAATAAGTTAGAAAAGCTATTGAAATAATAGGGAAACACTCAGTTTTTCTTATTAATTTTGGAATGATGATCAGAAACATTAAAAGTATCATTTAAAAACATACATCCCCTTTGAAATGGCATCAAACAAAAATTTTAGCATACCACTCATATCTGTTTGATAGGTAATATATTTACTGAATTAAAGGAGAACCGTACAACGAAACAATTTAAACAAAAATAAATATAAAATAATTATTGACCACATATCGAGGGTTTCATAGAAAAACAGAATTATATAAACCCTAACAAATGAATTAAAACCATATAGTCTGACCTGTGCTATTTACAAATCGCGCTAGTGTATAAGTTGTTATGTGATACGACCGGCACGTTTTAGGTCATACATGCCATAGGAAATAACATTATGAAAGCATCATGCGTGAAGATGTATGACGCTTCTGTGCCGTTCGTATTTGATCAACACAATACATTATCCATTACAGAGAGAGAATTTCAAATAGCGCAGGGTCAGACAATGCTTTAAGTCGTTTTAGGTTATTATAATTCCGTCTTTCCAATAAAACCACTCCATAGTGTTCAATAAATTGTTTTTTTATTAGCGTATATTATGTAAGTTAGTCTTGATACAGGTTCTCCTAAGTATTAGAGGAGCAAATAGGTTGCCCAAACTTTCACACTTTCAATTTGATAGCTATTTGCTATTATAATAATGCTGATGCGTAGTATTGTATTTGTAGGAATTACAGCAAGCAGAATAACATATACGATTGGGCTTTGGGCTAAATATTAACTTCCATAAGGTTTAATTTGTATTCACGGATATTATGGATTGCTTATTTTTTTTTAAACGTTGGTTATCTTCTTAAGGTTATTTCTTATACCTGGACACCAACACAATATACACTGATGTTTGCTCATGTAAAAATGGTAACCGGAATCATTCACAGCAAAAGGTCAGCCCATAAATCTATAGTATACATTGATCTAAGGGGGTTTGAGAAGTTCTGTCATTCTGCTTACGTGACGTAGAAGCCCCATTCCAAACATTATTAATTTAATTTGGAAAACCTTCAGAAGTCACCAATACTTACTTCTATTATCCTGGGTTAAAATTTTAGTTTTCTAATAAAATAAGCATGACCCTCGACCCATAACATTTCCCACTAAAATATGAAAGGCTTCTCGTAAAACATCTTTTGGAATTCTGACCTAGACACGAGAACATCCATTGCGTGCGACCATAGTAACTTTGGCGTTTTCAAATGTGTCTTGCAAGATGTCCAGTGGTGGTGTTGATGAGGCGTCTCACTTTCTCTGAGGTATGATCGTTGACTCTCATTTCCTTTAGCCTTGTCCAGCCACCCTCTCTTTGAAGCAGAAGACAGTATTAGCAGTAATAAAAAAAAAGATAAAAAAACCAAGAGATTTTGTAAGTTTTACCAAAACCCAGAAAGATTTTGTTAAAGTTTCACAAAAATACTCACAGTACGGTAAATGTCACAACAATGACTTTGTACAAAAATTGCTATAATGCGAAAAATTATTTACAAAACTCAGGTAAAATGTACCATTGAAAGATCAATTCAATGCTAAAATTGTGTGTAACCTTAAAGGGCATTTAAGATTTCGAGCACCTTTGATTTGCTTATGGCCAGTGGTTGTAAAAAGTGGGGGGGGTGGGCCTTGTTCCCATGCCGCCCTCCCCCCCCCATTAACTGAGACCTGAAGTTGTACTTTGCATTGTTATTTGCCACCTCAGAAAATGCCCTGACACCCCTTCTGGCACCCACCCCCATTTGCAAAGTTCTGGTTACACCACTGCTTATGGCTCAATAGATTCTCCAAAAATGCACATTTCCAAAATTCTGGGCAATTTTGATGCCTTTTCCTGTTGTAAGTAAATGTATGTTCAACAGTGCCCCCCATAGGCACTGTGTTGTAATTTGCAAGTTTCTGCAAAGAATACTAAATCTGAACCACAAAGATTTGGTATGCAGACGGTTATTTATATCAACAGTTCAAAGAGTGACATAAAAATTTGTTTTTTTTAGATGGTTATGGATCACAAAATGACTCGTTTAATGTGCACTTTCAACAAGCTACACTTATGTCCATACTTAACACAAACATTTTATGATTGATTAGAATAAATGTCGAGTGATTTTTACTGACTGGAATTGTGTTCTATAACTTGGTATCATAAATTTATATTGCTAAAAAATTCCCCCTCAATGTGACACAGAGAAAGAAAGGATCATTAAAAACAACAAGTTGTTTCTCTAACATTCCAAACATTGATAGTGCAAATTTAATCTTCAACGTTTTAGTCTAAAGGCCCATTCATACTTGCAGTACAGTGACACTGCCCTGTCAGTACGTCATCACATGTGCGGCCCCAGTCAGTGCAATCACTGCAAATCCAGCTAAAATGAATTTATTTTTATGGGAGTACCACGTGCAGTATTTTGCAGTGGTGTAACACTGCAAACCACTGCAATGTAGAAGCAGTAGAAAGTTATAAATGAATCTTAAGCAATGGGTCAGTACAAAACCCCACTGCATATCCAAGGGGGTGTGTAGATTGCATTCACCCACTCTGTGGGTTAAGAGAAGGAAAAGAACACTCAGGCCCCTTTGGACTAATTTTCAGCAAAGTTTGTTGTCCACACACTGGTTAGCATGGCAAAACTGGATACACCGCTGACCAATAAGCACACGATATCTGGGGTTCTGGGACATAAAATACGCGTGTATTGATCATGTTTGTACGTTCTACGTATAACACAATAGTGCGCCATTTTGGTGGGGAGGCAGGCGTACGTTCTAAAACTGTCCAATCCAAAAAATTATGAGCCAGAGTATAGTCTTGTCACGGTTCAAATATTCTAGATAACGGCTGCATTTACTTACGTAACACGGTACAGAGGTTGGCCAGTGCCCACACGGCCCAGTATTGCACTTGAGGGGTATGATAGACAGGAAGTAGGCGAAGAAAAGAATAGAATCGGTTCAAATGACCTGGCAAAAATTAAAACAGTCACATCAAAGTTCCAAGGATTGCATAGTGAGACATTTCAAGAGTTTCATTTTCATATTTATGTTTTCCTAATCTTGCATTAACAAAATTCGTAACCATGATGACTGATAACACATGAGCAAATAAAGGTACCCCAACCAATTACAACATATAATTTTCTGTGTGCTGTCATATGAAGACTATCGTTAACATACCTTAATTCCAAAATTTCATTTGAATCCAATATTTAATGTGAACAGTAACTGTGGCTACTACAAAAGGCCATAGATTTCTGTACAAAAAAATTTCCAGTAACTACCAAACAAGGGAGTACCCCGTCGCGGGAATCCCTCTAGGCAGCACAGTTGAGACAGAAGGCGTGGCAAAGAAAACCCGCAAGTGAAGAGATCGAACAACAGAAGCCTGAAAACCGCTGGAGAGGAGGGGGGAACCCCCCTAAGACAGACCCCGACGAATCGGGAGCACACCCCGGGCCTAAAGCCCGGAACCGCGATAGGCCCGGACGAGCCCCAACGCTAGGCCCGGACGAGCCCCAACGCTAGGCCAGAAACAAGGCACGACGCTAAGCCGTTATGACGAGCCCCAAAGAGGGGCATCGTCGAGCCGACCCAAAACCCGTGTCCAGGTCCCCCGAGGGAGACAGCGGACCAGGGTAATCAGCTGGGAGCCAAAGGAGTGTGCGAGAGCTGTCAAAGCCAGCCCCTAAATCCCGAACAAACGGGAGAAAGGACCCACGGTCAAGACACCGACCCCAGTAGGCGGAGTCCAGGCGAAGTCGAAAGACCTCAAGGGCTAGGAGTTAGACCTGGGGAGCACGGGTAAGGTTAGGCAGCAGAGCAAAACCACCAGCGCCAGGACGAACAGAGGCCCAGAGGGGCGAGGGCACCCACAGGGGAAGCCAAGCCCCAATGAGGGAACCGAGCATCAGCGTCAAGACTGAATAACCGAAGCCCGAGACCGGCATGAGCAGGCTAGGCCCCGACGGCACCAGCCGGCATGTAGGCCGAGGTCCCACGCCCGCACAAAAGTGAGGACAGAGGGCAAGGAAGAACAGCCAAGGCGCAATGATCAGGTCCCCATACGGGTGTAAGGCCAAGGGAGAAGGACATAGAAGCCCTTACCAGCCTGAGCCGGCCCAGGGAGCCCCTGGAGGGGCCACGCTAAATGTTTTTAGAAAAAAAAAAAAGCGTAGGCTAGGCTCATAAACCCCGAAGGGGGCCAAGGTAAATACCCAAGCAGAAGGGCATCAGCCCTAGGCCAGTCCCGACAAGGGGCCCAGCCAGCTGCGTGGGAAGAACAGGGCCAGTAAGCTACCCGAATGGAAGATGAAGGGGCTAAGTCGAGAAGCAAAACTAAACGATGAAAGCCCCAAGCCTAGGCCAAAACGATCCCAAAGGGACCGCTAAGGCTATAGGCAACGACTCCCAAGGAAGTCAGGGGCTTAAGAAGACCAAGACCAGTATCAAGCCAAAGCTAGAAACATGGTCCAGACCCCAAGGGAAAAGAGACTAACGCCAGACGGTAAATGTCACTAGGCCCGACTCGGAAGCGGCGCTAGGCACCGCTGATCCCCAGGAGAAGAGCAAGCGAAGCTGCAACATAGCTAGAGTCCAAGCTCCCCGAGGGAGAAAGCGGACCAGGCTACGTAGCAGTAAGCCTCAGCCAGAGCCTAAGAGCCAGGACGCTAAGGCCCTAATGGACCAGAGCCGAACTGGCAGAGACCAGAGGCATCAAGTCCCCGATGGTCCACACGGAACGGGCCCGGACTAGCACCACAAGGAGCTAGGCTACCGGAGCAGCAACAGTCAGCCGCCCACGAAGGCAGCGACGGAAGCGCCGGCGGACAGGCTGAAAGCCCATGGCTGGACGGAGCCGGTGCATTAAAGGCTAAGGTGTGGATCTCGACGAAGCTGCAAGCTTTAGCACGGCAGGATGCGCACCATGCCCAGGCCGAGGCGGCTAGCCCACCACAGGCGGGAGGAGCACCCCCGTAGGGACCCTGCATCCGAAAGCTAGAGCAAAGTCAGAGAATGGACGGGTACACAGGGAACACAAGGCTGGGAGGGCTTTCACGCCAAGGCAAGGCGACATGCAGCCAGGGGTGAAGCCACTGTAAGCAGGCGGCCCAGTAGGGGAGGCCCGCCAAAGAGCAGACTTGAGTAGACCCAAGAGAACCACCGAGGCCTACGGCATCCTTGAAGGGATGCCCGAGAGCCAAGGCGGCGCGAATCCCCACAAGGGGGACAGGTCGCGGCGCCGATGAGTTGAAGTCACAACACCAGGGAAGGTGGACAAACACCACCCGAGCAACAGCCCCCGTAGAGGAGCAGATGCTTTGTTAAGCCCGGAAATCCACGCCAACAACGGCGGATAAACGGGGCACCCGGAAATCAACGTCGATACGGCGGATAATAAAACGGCCACATTGGAGCGTACCCTACGGGGAGGAGACGCGCTAAAGGATTGAGTGTATCCAATCAACCCAAGCCAATCACCTTCGAGAGGTGAGACGCTTATAAAAGGGAGGAGTTACTCCACGCCCGAAGGCGGGGAGAACAACCCGTAAAGTCCCGGAGCCACGAACTATACAACCTGCGAAGAGAGACTCATAGCGACAGAGGCCAAGCACGGGCACGGCCCAGCGCGCCCTGAAAGGGCATGCTGCAGCCGGCACCGAGTCCCCCGTGGAGGGTAAAGCACCGGAAAGGCTACCCCACGAGGGCGCCGAGCCGAGAACGGAAACACCTACGGGGTGCCAGTTAACGGCGGAACCGTAGGGGGAACAAGCGCTGGACGAACCGCACCAGTAACGCACACGGAAACCCGCGTGAGCGGGGGTCAACCTCGCGAAGCGCTGCGCGCCCCACCTAGACCGTGAAGGCTGTTATAGAGCATGCAGCACGAGCAGATTAACCCCGCGGGGCTAGCAGTCTAGCCCTGCGGGGTATGCCGAAGCAGCTGGGACCGTGTGGGAAAATAGAGCTGGACGAACCGCACCAGTAACGCACACGGAACCCCGTGTGAGCGGGGGCCAACCTAGCGAAGCGCCTTGCGCGCCCCACCTAGCACGTGAAGGCCCGGTGAAGCACGGAGCACAAGCCAGATTAACATGCGGGGCTAGCAGGCTAGCCATGAGGGGTTGTGCCGTAACGGGTGAACCGCAGCGGGAACTAGAGCTGGACGAACGCACCAGTAACCGCGTAAGGTACCCCGCGTGAGCGGGGGGCCGCCAACTAGCGAAGCGCGCAGCATCTCCTTAGCCCGTTGAAGGGTGTTAAGCATGCAGACGAGCCAGATTGATTGATACCGCGTGGCTAGCGAGCTGCCATGTTTTATTTTCGGGGAAGCAGGGAACATAAACGGACCACACGCGCGCCATAGGGGCGCCGAGGAAACCCACCTCCAGGGCCTGACGAATCAAGCCCCGAAGATGGGAACCACGGCAGCGCGGGCGCAGAGTCCGAGGACCCGTAAACCACGAGCGCCGGGAGTCGATACTGGGATGGATCGGCCCCGAGAGAACCCGGGCGTCACCATAGCAACTCACCGCTACCGGCCGGACTGCAGCCGCCCGATCCCACGGGGAAAGGGCAGAGCAGACCATTCTAGCCTGCACCGATAAAACAACGAGCTAAATCAGGCGAGACAGCGCCGGCAGCGTGGTTAGTCAGTTCAAGCTTCCAGAGGGAGGCAGCCAGCTAGCATGCTCTGCTATACCGGGGGATGTCCGCAGCCGCCAAATCCCGAGGGAAAAAGGCCGAGCCGACCGCGCTAGGCCTGCACCCGGCAGAAGAAACCGGTCTAGCCCTAGGGGCTAGACCAGGCGAGCCGGCGGCCGGTAGCGAGGTATACGGGCGGAACTCCCGAGCGAGAGAAAAGCCCTACAACACGCCATGAAGTAGCCGAAGCTACAACACCTTCAGGTGCTCCCAAAGCAGCAGGGCCGCCTTGGAAGAACTCGGACCGGACCCCGAATACCACCCCCCCCCCTGTTTCCTAAGCGAAAATAGACAGGGAAACCAGGTTCAATGGCGAACATTGAAAACTGAAAGGCCACCGCAAAAGCACGAGCACCAAACGGAGCGACAGCGGAAGGCAAGACCCGTAATGAAAGCACGGAAGAAAGAGGGTCGCGGGGCGGCGCGGGGTGTTGAAGCGAGCCAGATGGGCGCGCGTGTCGGAACGAAAACGAAACAAAGAAAAACCAAAGGCGAGCCGCGGTTAAAACCCGGCCCGACAACGCGGAGACAACGATTTACCGTCGCGGTAAAAAAAGTTCACCACACGGTTAAAAGATTTCCAAAGTTATTTTTTCACATATTTGATTAAAATACAACAAGCATAAGAAGAATAAATAATAGACACACTCCCCAATAGGAACTGTTTTATTATAGTATGACAAAACACAAGAAACAGAAACGGCTAACAAAAGAAGCATCCAAAGCACGCCCCCCAACACGTGGGGGCCGGCAATGGCTGCCTTTGTTGACCTTTTTTACATCCTTTGCGAACATTTTAAATAATAGTAAATTTTAATTTAAAAAAGGATACACAATAATAGCTCTCCGACGGGTGTAAAAGTCGCTGTTTATCCGGCCAAAAGAGCGTTATAATCCAGTATATAATCCAGTAATATATCCAGATAGGATTGGTATAGTAGTAGGAGTATGAGGACGACAACAGTCCAGTATTCAAATATCTCAGTTAATTTGGCTGCTAATCACAGGCTGCGATGTACACGCGTCCGGTTTGTAGGCGGCCAAACGGAAGTGAGGAAGAGTCATGGTCAACAGGGTGTGACCTGGGATCACTGGTCGAGTCCATTTTCTCTTTTAGGGTGCTAAAATGGTATTTTGGGGCATTTCACTTCTCAGAAGGAAAATGCATATGTTTCAGTCAACATTGGTGTAAAGGAAATCAGTTCAGGTAAGATTTTTCATCTTTCCAGTAAAAGCACTGCAGCTTTGTCATAAAATTGAGCAAACAAGCCAAACTCTGTGTGAATCCTCTCACCACAATTTACTTCAATCAAAATAGGCCACTCAACTCACCTGTAGTTGATGTTGCGTTTTGTGTCCAGAGCCCACGAGTCAATGGCTTCAACCATTTTACAAGGATTTCATTCATGGTTGGTTTTCCCATCTGGATGTAAACTTATGTCAATGCTGCAGGACCATCTGATAAGATATGGGAAAGAGTTCCAGCAGCTGTGTAACTCACTTCAATCCCGTCACTCCTATCATTAAGCAGTTCGGGTAGCAGGCAAACCAAAATGCAAATTCAATTAAGAGGCTTATACTTAGAAAAAACATTAAACCTGAATAAACTTTCAATATTTGACTTAAAACTAGATCATTCAAATAAGACAGTTGACAGTGTTTTTGTTGTGTCTCTATTGCATTTTAATTTGAGTTATTATTACAAAGTTTAAAATATAAGGTAAACCAACAAGGTGGTTCTTGAATCATTAGTGTTGCTTTTGCGATCCACCTTCACTCACTGCACAAGGTGACCTCTGATGACCTTTTACTTGGGTATGTGAACGGCTTTAACCCTTACCATGACATCAGGTCTTAGGATACACTATGACCCGAGTTGGTGGCAATAGAGTTAAGACGTCCATGCACAAGCAATTTGAGAAAGGTTAACCCAAACTTAAAGGTCCAGCCCGTCGCTATCAGCCTCGTCCCCAGAAGCCCCAAATTTTATCGGAAGTGGTCAACATTTGGCATCAGAAGAAGCTACTATTTTCTCATTTACCCTGGGAAATCTTAGGGCAAAAGGATATTCGGTTTGGAGGTATGAGCGAAATTGCGCCCCATTTTGGTCGACCAATATTAATTTTACACAGTACTCTATGGAGCTTACAAAATCACGTTTTAGCTCTCACAGGCAAAACGATATGGATTGTAATATTGGCGCGAAATTTTGCAGATGGGTTTTGGGGTTGAAGGCCAATCTATCAAGATGAAAACTTCATATCTTAAGCGGGCCATCCCCCTTAACATAAATACCAAACAGACACAGAAGTTGGTTCCGCAATTCTTTCAGGCAACACAATAATTTAAGTTTATGTGAACACCCCATGTTTAATTTTAACCCACAAGCAAAACAGAGAAGGGATTTGTATTTCATTTTTTTTCTTTCAAATCCCCTTTTGGAAAAAGCAAAGCACCAGGGCAATTAATATATTAGAGAGACTATGGGTATACAATAAATGTGCATTTGTTTCCTGTGGGTTGTTGGATAATGGATGTGGTGTTGGGATTTTTTATGATGTTTTCAATCACTAGCTTTGGTAATGGGCTACATATCGGATATTAAAGTAACTTGTGGGAGCATGTGGTATAGGGCCTAAAGACAAACTCTTGGTCCAAGGGCAGCTGAGGGGTTGCAATAAGATTTCAGGCAATGGTTGTGCCCTTGAACAAGGCACAGCATCCTCTAGACCCAGGAGTTCTAAAGGGACACCAGCTAACACTATGAAGGTAAAACAGACTGGCTGTGGGTAAGGCACTCTATTCTGGTATAAGTCTGCTCTGAATTAATCAGGGTTACAAAATGGGCCATAACGCTGGATAAATTAAGGAAAAGAGATGGGCACCTTGGGTTGTGAGCACGACTACTCCATGATTCTTTTATTTGACTTAGATATTACTTCAGTAACTTACGCAACACAATCAGCATGTACAGTAACTGCGGTCCCTCAAATCCTTTTACCTCGGCACATTACCACCAATCAGCCATCATGTTACGCAAAATTCAGGATTATCTTCAAATGTCTAGAAAACAGAAAAAACAAGAAAGTTTACCATTTTCACTATATGTGATGTGTCTTTATGATAGATAACAAAGGGAAACCACTTTAATAATCCAGGGGGGAGCAAGACCAAAATACCCAAGCTTTATTGATAGTTTTGATCGATTATTTTTCAACTCAGCTGATTTGTAATGTTTACTTACAGATCTACACGGAAGAAGTATTATTATTCCTTCCATCCAAGAACATTTCACAATTCTCTGGTGTTTCATCTTAAAATATAAATGGTGACAGTTAAGGGTAAATCTTAAACCATTTTTTTTCTTCTTTAGAATTAAATAATTGAAAATATTTTGTGCCATTATTCACACTTGCTATTCACATAATCTGATCTAAAGCCTCGATTTGTGTCCCTTGAGAGGAGGAGAGAGAGAAAGAGAGAGAGAGAGAGAATTCTAGTAGTAACCAATAGGCATATATTTCTGGTTGTTAGAACAATTCATGTTTTTTAATTTGAAGATCTAGTCACCGTAAATAACCACATAATTAATAACAGGTAGGTATTGACTATCTTTTACAGTTTCTTGTTAAAAAATTATGAATGAGAGGGCATTGTACACATTTTGGTAACCTCTTTTTCATCCAAATCTGTTTGACCCATGCAACGCTTTTGACACCTAATAAAGAGACTGCAAGAGCTATTACCTCTGCAAATTTGAGAAAAATTCATGGTAGGGAATCTTGCCATATAGGCTTCCAAAGGTTCTTATTTGTATGTTAGCACCCTCTATTGCCCCAATCTCCAAAGAGAGGCAGTTAAACTAGATTATGAGGAAAATCATATTTGCCCACAAGGAATTGTGTAAAATTTACCCAGGATAAAGTTAGTGGAAATAAATAATCACATAAATAGTGTCAAGAAGTAATGTCGCCATTGATATTTTCTATTTTGGTCTTACCTCTGGTTTTATCATAATAAATGAACTTTCATTCACACGCTGTGAATTCATCTCAATCTACTCAAAAATCATAGATTGGTCAAAATATTGAACTTCATACCTGTTACATTCCACAGTGGGTCTCCAGGCCTTTTCTAAGTTCATCACACACTCCTTGTTTTTTTCAGACTGCACTTAGATTGCAGCATACACTGAAAAATTTCAGATGTTATTTCCTCAAAATATCAAATCATAAACTGGCTTTCTGCAAACCACTCATGATAAATGAATTTAAGAAGATCAACTCTTTTTAATAGAGCCATGTTCTCTCACTTGCTGAAATCATTTGAAGCCTACTCCACTTCTATAGCATTCTAGTCTTTCAGTACTGTTCTTTCAACCATCACACATGTAATCACTTACCCTAAACATCCACCTTTTCTACAAATTATTATAATACAATATGAAGCTCACAATTTATTTATTAGGTAACGTTAGAAGAAATCTGAATCCAAGAAATCAGACTTCCACAATATTGCTAACGGGTATAATACACACAGATCCTCAACAGCGACACTTATCTCATCCCCCTGGATATTTCTTAGTGTGGGAGCAATCTGGGTCACAATATTATCCTACAATACAGAGAAGGCACCAAAATTGTGAGATTGGTTCTATTTTTTATCCAATGTATCTTACTAAGGATCCAACTATTTCAATTTTTTGTTGCTCAAAAAGCCATCAGACACCCCTACTGCCACATGAAAATTTTCGGTGCGGCCCCACGCCTGAGTAGCGGTCCCACCTAGCATCGGTACGGCGACGCCCAACCATATGACGTCCACTGGCGACCGAGATCCTTTGCTCATTTTTGTACCTTCCTCCCCAGGCTCCACTTGCGGGGAAGGGCCTAGATGAGGGTTACTAGTTGCATCATTCGTAATTATACATGTATAAACGAACATTCTCCCAATTTGGTGAGTATATTCTATTTTTATTCATTCGATAACATTACGAATGATCCAACTATTGCATGACTGCCACACTGGTCACTAGGTTAGTAAGTGGGCCGTATTCCTCAGTATAGCGGGGTTTTCTCGCCATGTTATCTGTTAATGGAAGCCTGAAATAATTTTGCCCCAAGTATAAGCCATATCCATAATACATGATAGTATAGTCATAAAACCATCAATATCATGTACATATAATGTTAGACCGCAATCCTCACCTTATGAGCATATTATAATTAGGCATGGCATCCCTCCTCTGACTGCTTTGCTGACATGATTGTTTTTTGGCCAAGGTTTTGGTTACTAGTAGAACGTCCTTTCATATAAATATTTTTGAAATGTAGTAGCGTCCTCCATCCTGCTGCTCCATTAATTATCAGAAATGTTCACTCCTAAGTGAAACAAGCCCAAGATGTTGCCTGACTTTCTTAATCTCTCATGAGCATGATGGTTCAGGTCGATGGTTACTGTCCATGACGAGGCGTTCACTTTTAAAGCATCCAGAGATGAGGGAAGTGCCCCAGCGTGATAATGTTTTGTTTTGTTGCCAGGTTTGTACGGTTTTTTATGTAGTTATAAAGAGTGCATAAATTGAGAATCCATATTTCCTCAAAAATGGCATTGCGGTGGTAATAATGTCCGGAGAGCTCTTGACTGGACAACCAGCGTTTCTCACTCAGATCACCAGTAACACTGGGTAGTTCTGGAAGTACTATTGGTTTGGAGGTGCATACCTGAGTGTCTGAGTTTTAAGCCATGAAACCAGCACGAAGAAGAAGAGTAATGTGAGATCCCGAGAATCTTCATATACTTTTGTCGGTGATCACGTCACATGAATCGGAACACCGCCTCGGTAGAAACCTGCCATAGGAGAATGCTGTCCTTTCTGTCAAATCAAGGAGAGTGGCTTTGTCCAAGGTGCCAAGCTCCCCAGCTACGTATTGGAGGACTAATTGAAGATCCCAAGAAGGAGGGAGTTTCCGAATAGTTGGACGGTTATTAACATTCCTTTAATGAGACCGAGAGACCCTTATCTTTCTCTAATCATGTCCGGATTATCATTATAGAGGAGAAATGGCATACCGGTAGTTCCTAATCGTCGAAGGCTGGGTTTTCTATGAAAGAGACGTCAGGAATCGCCACTTTTTTCCCTACAGAGGCATTATGCGGATCAACCTTATGTGTTTCTTGCACCATCCATTGAATCGTCGAAGTCGGCTATTGTAGATAAGGGAGGTAGACTTCCTTCTTGCTCCTCACCGCCAGGGAGGCAGCTTCTTTTTAAAACCCCTTGCGTTTGAAGGCGAGCTTTGAGAGAGTCCACACAGTCAAGTGTAGTCTGAGACTGTAGGTCGTTAGTGGGAGCTACACTCTTCTGTTTCTTATCCACCACAGTATGAGTGGGTGTCAGCTGTGGGGTCCGGGAAAGATCGATGCTTGGATGGTCCTCCACATGCTGAACCAGCCATCACCTGCGAACAACCCTGACTGAAAAACAACAGAAATGTCACGGTCACACACTGCCAACACAAAATGCTTGCGAACAACGGACATGCTCGCTAAAGAGGGAACCGTCAAAATAACATATATATTACCCCATTAGTTATCGTGGAAATAAGACTAGTGCATCTCTGTTACATGCACCAACAATGTGTAACGAAGTCCGGTCAAAATGGCTGTAGTCAACACCGAGGGCAGCCGGAAGCATCTGTACTCGCCCCAACCATAAGAAGCGCAGAATGCCTGCAATTTTGGAGATAAGACGTACATAATGTCCGTACGGTTACATGATTGTCTACGCTAGGTTAAAAGCTTAATTGCTTCGAGGGCGGGTGCATGGAGATTAAATACAGACCCAGACCTAAGAATCGTTCGACATACTAAACACAATCGGGGTTTATATGCAATAAGGACTATAAAACTACTACAGGTACGATCTCTAATCGTTGTGTTTGAGGGAATGGAAGGTGGCACGAACATCAGCGACCTAAAACCCCCCTTCCCATTTTGGAAACGACGGTAAAAATTGGGTCCACCGGCGACGTAGCGACCGTTAAAAAATTTGTTTGGCGTACAATACACCGGCGGAACAGGCAGAAATCTGGGCCCCCTCGCCAACAAATCCTGGCTACGCCACTGGTCCTCAATCACCCAGCTTTCCGTGTCGCTCCGTGCCAGCCACGGGCATATGTTGGGATGGTGATTTTTGCTGTGCAACAGATCTACCATGGCGGCCTGTAAATGTGTTTTGAAAAATCAGCTGGCTATCCGCAGTTGAGAAGCCACTCCACGGTTGATTCCGATTAGCTATCATCTGGCTGATTTTCCCGCTGGAAGACTGGCTGGCGATCCAGTTTTTATGAACTCGGAGATATTCCGCCTTGAGGGTAATGAAATGATACTGGCACCAAGAGAAGAGGCGGATGGTTGTAGTCCACATGAGGATACTCTTGCCCTCTTGGTGATTTATGTAGGCAACAACAGTGTAATTGTCTGATCTGATTGGTCACTGACTTCCCAGTATCATTTGGTTGAACCGCTTTAGAACGTGGTAGACTGCTAGCAACTCTAGACATTTATATGGATCTTCCTTATCATCTTGGATTGACCATACTCCCTTTATTCTGTTGGATCTCATGTATGCTCCCCATCCTGTCTTCGAAGCAATCTGTTTGTTGATAATACTTGATGAGGAGCCTCTGGACTTCTTTCCACCATAAAATTTCTTCTGTTGCTTAAAACCATCGTAGGTGCTTGGAGTTTTCGCAATCTTGGCTTAAACGGTAAACTTGGACGGTTTAGATCGTGACGGTAGTCCCTGTAGTAACTTCGGGAGTGTGTCGCTGGAGAATGTCTCGATCCTCAATCGCATAATGGTAGAGGTCTACCAAACTTTCCATCATCCCTAAGCGCGGGAGTCCATAGTGATCCCGGAGAAAAATCCTCTTCATAATGAGCAGGATACAATCCCTCAATCTTGAAATTCATCTCCTCTGTTGGAAAAGCTTTGGCTGTCTTCAAGTCCAATCGCTCCTAGTGTAACTACTTCCGTTTCTGGCTTTGAATAAATTGATTCCACGTGACTTGATTTCTTTAGTTTTAATCACAAAGCCCGCTCTGTTCACCGTATTCATAACCCAGTTACCTGCTTTAACAACTTGATTTGCTTGGGGTTAACAATCAACCATCGTCGAGAATCGACTAAAATTTGGACCGCCCCTCCTTCTCAGATGTTCTGGCACTGTCTTACTATCGTGGTAAAGTAGGGAGCAGTTTGCAAGTCCGAGGGGTGGCAAGAACTTGGAATGAAAGACTGGTTGTCGAATCGAAGCCGAAGAAGCCGATTTTGATGAGAGGGAAAAACGGAAACATGGATGTAGGCCGTCTTTTAAACCATGTCGCGCCGAACCAGCCCTCTTCAACTCTTTGATGACCGCTGTAAAAGCGTTTTTCCATCCTGACATGTCCTTGGTTCGATAAATCTGTTTCTAGGCGTAGATTTAATGGATGGTCTGAGGTCTCCTGTTTTCTCTTTCGGAGCCGGAGAAAATCGAATATAAACCTTCCATCATCTTCTTTAATTGGAAAATTGCCTTTTTTCGTTAGCATTTCGTTTCACTTCTTTCTTTAATATCATAGCCCTGAAAGTCTCTTTTGGCATAGGGCGTAATTGCAAAACTGACTTTCATCGGCGGAATATCGGTAAACTCCAAATGTTAACCTCTGAAATAGTCTGTAGAATCCATGATCCGAGGTATCGATCGCCACGGCGGGAGGAAAAACTTCAGACGCCCCCCCCCCACTGGCGTCAATGGTAGGTAGGAGTCAATTGTATCCTCCTCCCCTACTCGCGCCAAAACGTCCGGCCGCTCTACGTCTTCGTAGGAAGAATAGCATCTTCTAAACTGTCTAGAGCCTCTAGAGTTGGAGTTGCTATTCTTTAAGCCATATTCCGACTTCCGAAGACCTCTATTCCCTCTATTGCGACCATAACTGGAGTCTGAGGACCTTCGTGCAGTAGCCTATCATAGGTCTGTCATCAATAAGGTCTATATTGGAGAAGCCTCTGGACTTGTTACTATTAGACCTCGTGGCAGCTTGATCTGCACCTTAACACGTTCTTCTTCTTCTTCCTGAAAAGCGTAAAGCTAACCACTGTCCTCCAAAGAGATTCTTTCCTCTGGAGGCGCTTAAGAGAACTTCGGTACTTTGGCGGTAAATTCAAAGCATCAACGCAAGTTGGCAGTGCTTCTTAGGACCCCTAATCTGTAAGCATCTTTGGTGAAAAGCCTCTGCAGAAACTGATGAGATCTCTCAGAGTATAAAGGCATCTCTCATAGCTCATTACACAGCTCAACATTAGGCTCCAATAACCCGTTCCATGTGGCTAGAGACAACAAGGCTACTTTGACGTTCTCATTCCATCACCCGATCGTTCCAAATGGGCGGAGATCGCGTCTTTGCCCTCATTCCATGAATCAAACTCTATGACAGTTTCCTTATGTTTCTTAAAGAACCACCCCGCCTTCAACACTACGGAGGGCATGGTCTTTGGCTGCATAAGTCTTCTCTCCAATTTCATTTTATATCCCAGCAAGGTCTAGTAACCAAAGGTACAGAGAGGAATTCTTTATCTTCCTCACTTTAAGGGAAAACCAGGAATCCATCTGAGAAGAGGGGAGTTCTTCCTCTGATAATCAGTCCAAATAAACTTCTGAACGCTTACATAGTCTGTCTTAAGTCTTTCGTAACAGGAATGATAGGCCTCACTATCTGTTTCCCCTCCTCTAATGCTTTGCGGCCAAAACCAAGGTCCGAAGTTGTAGAATATTGAGGAGTAGCAGAATCACATTCAAGTATCCACGATGAACTAAAACAAGCGGCAAAAAAAGGTTTCAGCAAACATCTGAGATAGGTAACGAGGTTCTTTCAAAGTCTTCCTTCAAAACGGGAGTCACATCGGAATACGATCTCCGCAAATATTTGGGAAATTTCCTTACGTCGTAGCCGCAACAGATCAGAATCTTGCACAAATTATCCTATTGCGCTCTTGATTGAAGTACCTTGACTAGATTGTGCAACGCATGGAGTGCCTCACCGATAATGGTTTTGAGTAGTTTTTTCGGTTGCTTGAACTCGAGGAGTAACAATGGTAGGAGCAGGCATCATGTTAGGCTCATTTCCTGTGATGAACGTCCCATTAGTTGATTCACAGAGGATAATCCTCTATCCAAGTTATCAGATCTAGCACATCACCCTTCGGGATTCAGAACTTCATGTTGCACGGCGGACTTCTCTTTATCATCAGAACAGAATCACTGCACTCCAGTCTTTGAGTGAAATAACTTTATCATTAGGAGGCTTTGATATATACTTATCACAGACATCAATTCAACTAGACTTTCCCTGGAATATCCCTATAACGCAATTCACTTTTCATCACCAGAGGAACGATCGGTCTAAGAATCAGTGTCGGCGCAAGAGAAGCCACTGCTTATTCGAGGATACAACCGCTTTGATTTAATGGACCTATGAGATGACCTTTTTTCAACTATGTCTTGACCTGAAATCTTCCGGTCATGGACTTGGACCGATGACTTGGAGAAGTACCTGAAGGAGAGTCTCTAGATCTTCGGTATCCATGGCTAAAGAGTCTATGCTTTCTCTACTACTTGAATTAACTTTCCTAGCCGGAGAGGAAAAGTTTCTTACACCAAGCTATCCCTGTCTGGAGAACGACGGCTGCGGTGGCTGTAATGTCCCTCAGAATAATCTCTTTAAACGTCCAACAATTCAATCTTTACTTTCTCTCAGAAAACGTCTTCTACGGTGACTATAACTGGATGGCTTTTCCCGTATGGGACTGGTCGATCTCTGGAAGGAGAGCGACGTCCTACAGGAGTAGAAGAAGATCCTTATCCTTTCTTGGTACCATATAGAGAAATCGATGCACGAAACCCTTTATGGGAAGCATGAACGATGGCTGGTCTATTGGGTAATATTGGTAAGCCGAAGGAGAACAAACAGCTGAAGCTGAAGAACGGCGACCCGATGTTTGAATAGGCGTAGGCAGATAAGTAAATTCTTGTCCGGGAACGACGGCGAACTGTCCCGAAGAATGACCATATGAACGAATCGGAGACCCCGGAAACAACAGGAGACTTTGAAGTCCGTGGAATAGAAACTCTTCTTTATCGTTGTACACTTCTACATCAACACTTTAACTTTCTTCGGAGTCGGAGAATAGGTCTGACTCTCGAGTAGAAAATAATACTAACTCCCTTCAATAATAGTCTATGTTTTCCGTTAAATAAGTCTCATGACTTGTCGGTACACCATCGGTAACAGCGGCGGCCTTAGTTGGAATAGACTGATTCACCGGACCCGGGACAGATGCACGGCCGTCAGAGGAGTAGAGCCGACTCTGGATAATCATCCTCCTCATTTAACTATCCTCGATATCTCGGTCACGCAAAGCCACACATCTATTACGAAAATCGACCGATTCCCAAGTCCACCGTTCCGCCCCTATCATAACTCTATTTCATCAATAGGGTTTTTCAACGGTCGTTAGTTTTTCCATCACTCGCCGCCTACACGGAAGTCGCCCTCATCTCTTCATACACACCATCTGTAGAGCCCCGTGCGCGCCGGTGGACTGAAGTTGTTTATCATTCCCTCCATGGGAAATAAGTGCCAGCCCTGATTGTTAGGTTATTGTGGGAATCATCACTGAACTGAGGAAGAATTCTTCCCGTTAATTGACTGCAAGTCTCGGATCAACTAAGAATGAAATGAGCGTCAAAAGCCATGGCTGGATTTCTTTAGACTATAATGAGGCGGGCACCGTCTGACTACTCAACCGTTGAAATCTTCCAATTCACTTGAATGGAAGGTGTGGATTGACCAGCCAATCGTAACTAATCACTTAATCCACCCTGGTTTAACTTGCAATAAAAAAAAAACCCCCCCCTTGGGGGGGGGGGGCCTTTGATCTTGAAAACTGCATGAGGGCTGGAACGGGTTAGCCCTATAATATGTCTGACAGCCTCCGTGGCCAACCACGTCGTAAACATCGCCTGGAGACTAGATTCCAAGGTAGAACTTGTGTCTCTTGAGCTTCTTTAGGTTGAGAGGTCGGGTAGAGACTTCACCGGCAGATGACCCGGAGGGATCATCCCTAACAGAAGGTATAGTCTTAGCCTTACCTTTGTCTTCTTAATTTCCCTCCATATATACATCCCATTCATCAAAGTACTTCTGAATCTTCAATTCTGAACACCCTTTGTGAATGTTACAAAGACTATTTCTTGTACAACACTTTCTACATTTCACACATAGCACATGCGGATCTTTGTCCTTTCTTCGAAGTAACTCCTGGCATGCTGAACATCTTCGTCTCACCTCCGGTGTGACGGTGGATTCATAGTGCATGCAACATCAAGAAGAAAAACAGACTTGTAACATATGTTGGAGGTACCTAAAGTTGATAAACCTCGCCGAGAAACCAGGAAATCCAAAGGGTTAACACAATAATGGCCAGGAATACAAGAGGACGACGAATCAAACAGGGCACCTCCCCCCCCCACAATTTAAAAAAAATTTTGGATTCATCGGCATAAACAGGTAGAACATTGAAGAACAAAGACATGGCTGCACCGCGAGGCTCTCTTACCCTGGCGAAACAATGAACTAAATGCAAGGAGCAGACAACGACACAGGGACACACAATCCCCAAACTGCCCTGGGGGGCGGTCCTACGTGTGGACTTACTAGGGGGGAGCTAAACCTGGCCTAAGATAAGGCCACTTAATACCCGCAAGACGAGCACGCGAAACAAGAGGCCTGAGGCTCGCGGGGCACACCGATGTAAAGGTATAACAATATAATATATAACTTATGTCAACAGCTTCCAAATTCGAGCTGCCCTGAATTCTGAACCTCCGATCGTCGACCTTGAAAGTCTTTTCAAAACACCATCAACACAACATCTTCCAAACTTCCGATCAGCCGTACATAACGTAGACTTATATCATATATGAAAATATAGATCTTAGTCTCCACTAAAACGGCGATTATGGGGAAAAATATGTGTTTAAATCCCAGTGTAGTAAAAAAAATTACATGGCGCCCTTACTGAGACACAAAAAAGAGCCACAAGGATTCTGGTGCCAGTGACGTTTAATATGGTTGGGCGTGTACGATGCTTTTAGCATGGGACGTACCTAGGCGTTGGGCGCACCGAAATTTTTAATGTGGCTTAGGGGTGTATGATGGCTTTGAGCACAAAAAATGCACTAGTGGATCATTTCGAAGGTATTATAGAATGCATTAAAAATAGAAATTCATTGACAAAGCTATTCACA
Source organism: Ophioderma brevispina (assembly GCA_023653785.1). NCBI lineage: Eukaryota > Metazoa > Echinodermata > Ophiuroidea > Amphilepidida > Ophiodermatidae > Ophioderma > Ophioderma brevispina. The sequence goes on from JAMKCH010002485.1 coordinate 39,583, forward strand.
AAGTTTGCGTTGATCCCGATTATGCAGTTTAAAAAAATTGTGGATGAGCAAATTGCTGCTTATCCCACGGTCCCATAGGCCACTGGTTTGTAATTTCGGATCGTGTACGACAGAAAATACAAAAATTGAGAATTTCATCACAGATGCAATCGAATTTGCACGTAGATTTGAGTTGCCGGGATTTACTAAGGGCTAACGGTTCAGATGAGGTATAAAAATTCAACTTTTCTAGGTAGTCGGGGTCTGGGGCCGAGGTTGTGGATCACGAAATGCCAGGCTTATTAGAAGTGCAAAAAAGGTCAAGTACGTGTGATGATTTGAGAGTGATTTTTACATGACACAACACAAGACCTACAATCAGTAGCATAACCAGCTTTTTTTAGGTGGGCGGGGGGGCCACACTGGGGGGCACATATATAAGCATAACTAGGATTTTGCAATTTCGGCTCTTTGCGCGTGCTAATTCAAAGAATATTATGCTATGGCCGCTACATAAAAAAATTTAACATTTTAGTGACACATACATACATATCACAGCACAGCACAGCACATGCACAACGGATTGCAATTGTAGTCTGCCAGCTATGCTGGAGGCCCACCATTTAATTGGCCTTAGTGCAATATAGGTCTGTGTTGCGAGGCATGTCGAATGGGGCATGTGGCAAGAAAGAGCACTAATTCCGCGGGAAAACAGGGGACATTCCCAGGTGGCAGTTCCCCCACCCCATCTGGTTATACCACTGAAGTCTACACTATGCAGTGCTAGGCTGCATCCCAGAGAGATTACTAGCTATTACTCACATTAGACCATACAATGTGCTTCCAAAATTTTGAAAATATTGTCCTTGATCCAATTATGTCCATAACATCTTTGGTATAAAAGGGGAGTAAGAATAGGAGGGGAGGAGGGGAGAAACTTATATGGAGAGGGGACAGTGGAAGAGGGGTGGGGTCTCTTTGTTTTCCTCTTTCCCTACCACTCAGGGTATATTTTTAACCCATCTTCCCCATTTTGGGGTTACATGTGAGCACACCACATTGTACATGTGAAAGACCTTCTGGGTGTACATGTGATTTTACCAACAGTCTGACAAACATGGCAGCTATCATATGGAAAGGACAAGAATTTGTAATCAGTGGGAGTAATACGACCAATGAACCATCACCGAATGTCTACAACAACAGTGACGTCATAACTGGGCCACCAAACCTGGTTCAAATACCATCCAATAAACATCAACCCCAAACCTGAAAAAAGTGCGGGAGTGTTGAACCTGGTTTCCCGGGAAATTTTCCTATTGGAGGGAAATTTTGTCATGTAAATACATAAATAATAAAACTGAAGGGAAAACAAAAATTTTGTTTGCAATCTTTGGACGGAAATTTTGATGTGTTCCTGGGAAATTTGGCATTTTTTTCGCGGGAGACCTGATCATACATACATATACCTAACATACATACAGCTTTATGCGCCAATTTCCCAAAAGGCTCAGAGCCTTACAGAATAAAATGTCTTAAACTACAAACTCTTAAATGTACATTACAAGTATAGTAAAATGCAGATAACTTAAAGTTAATATACAATGTACAATAATAATTATCATAGGAAAATATAAGCCTTTTACACAGCCTGTGCAACAAGAAATGGAGAAATGGCCTAATTCATTGGCGCAATGACAAAAAGGGCAATTGCAATAAGACCCGAACTAACAAGACAACAAGGACAAACAACTATGGGTGTTACCACACAAGGCAACACTGAAAAAAGAATACAGGACAACAATAAAACTGATTATGGAAACAAATAAGTTTTGAGAGATTTCTTAAACATATCAGTAATAAGATTGTCGCTATAACTGGAAGCTTATTCCATTCTTTTGATGCAGACACTGTGAAGGGTCTATTACCAGCTAATACTCTAGTGATAGGGTAGTCAAGACGTAGATAATCATTGGAAATCGGATTTGTCTCTTTGGTACATTAAAGATAAACAATTCAATAAATATGTTGGTCCTTGGTTGTGGAAGGCATTTATAGACAAGCAGAAGTGATTTAAATATGCCGTTGGCGTATTGGTAGCCAGTGGAGTGATTTCAAAAGTGGTACAGGGGCGTGTTTGCGGTCAACTTCCAATACAAGATGTGCTGCCCAATTCTGTAGACGTTGAAGGCGAGAAATATAGTATCTTGGCACGAGGAGAGAAGGCTGTTGCTATAATCAAGACGTGAAAGAATCAATGAACGTACAGCATGGTGACATGTAGGTTGGTCGATATATTTCCCGATTCTGGCAATATTTCGCAAATGAAAAACAACAGATTTGCTAACATTAGTAATATGAGCCGACATGGTCATGTGAGTGTCAAAGAAAGCACCCAGATTCCTAATGGTCTTTGCAGGTTCAATGTGTTCACTTCCAATAGAAAGCGTTACATTAGATGGCAGATGTTTATGATTATATGGTGCCACAATGAAGATTTCTGTTTTACTCTCATTTAAGTTTGTTTGCAGTCATCCAGTTTTTTATGTCAGATATACAATTTTGGAGTTGAGATAATGCACTGTCGAGTTCTCCCGGCACTTTGGGATCAAAAGATACATATAACTGTGTGTCATCGGCATATATATTATAAGAGACATGATGATGATTAGCAATGTCACCAACTGGAAGGGTGTAAATGGTGTAGCCAACAGGTCCAACAACAGAGCCCTGTGGTAAACCAAACTGCATAGTGATCGGTTCTGAAAGCTGACCTGCTATATCACCTTGGGTAGACCAATCAGCAAGATAGGAACGAAACCAATTTAGCACTGGGCCTTTGACACAAATTCGTTGAGAAAGACGTGAAATTAGGATATTGTGATCAATCGTGTCGAAAGCAGCTGATAAGTCTAATAAAACAAGAAGAAATTGCATTTGTTTATCAACTCAAGTTTTCAGTCGAATTTAATCAATCGCTTAGAAAATTACGCATAATGGACTCAATGAACTCTATATTGGATTTTGTAACTTCTCGGATGAGTGACAGACGTCTGTTCAATTCAACACAAAATTTCTGTGTCAAGCATGCATCACACATCTTTCTGGATACTCTCTAAATGTAAAAGAGAGGGAAAAATCAATCTGCAAAAGTGAAAATCACTCCAAAAAGAGTGATAAATTACTCCAAAAGAAAGAAATTTCATCATTCACTAAGGTTTGCCTACAGTGATCAGTCTTTAAATAAGATTGTTAAAATAATCTTAGCATGATGAGTATCATTTCCCAAGATATGCAGATGATTCTATCTAAATGAGGCAATAGAAATAAAGCAGGATTGGTATTGTAAAATGCTGTTCTTTGATATTTGTCCCAATTTTTTCAAAACATTTTGTAAGACCCAAGAACTGCTATACTCCATTTACCTTCTTTGAGTCAGTGACGTTATCGACGCGCTTCGCACCGTCTTTGTACGCGCTCGTGCGTACGTCAGCGATTTGAATCAACGCTCGCGATTTAATGCTGCGACTATTGCATTACAGCTTACTACACTTTACGAGATTTATCTGTTTCCGTCTTACCCCTGAGCAATGCTTGGCTAGTGCTAGGTTATACTCTTCCTGACAAACTGGTGACTTGATATAATTCTCTGATATGAGAGCTAGGAGACATCGGCTGCCATCTATGGAATGGTACAGTGTACGCTGCCATGCCTTGCCTAGAACATTAAAAAAACAAAGGAGTTGATTTGGTAGCAAATACACCGGTGACTGATGGTGTTCTTAAGATAATAAAGCCTATTTCCCCAAATATCTTGGAAAGGAAGCACCACACGCATGTGACCCAATTGACTTTTTTACTCCTGGTTACCTAAGGAATAATTTGAGCTATATTACATTAGATTTAGAGCGGTTCAAACACTTGACCCCAATAGCAACTTTACCCCTCTCCTGGGGCCACACGCAGCAGTGGGTCTCTGGCAGACATTCATATTTGCAAAAGTTATATTTTTCTCTGAATTTTCCCGTGTTCAGATATTGGTATCTCGTTTGTTTGATCAAACCCTTCTGGGCTGCTGCTCTAGATACAGCTGTTGGTCTCAGAGGTCTACATCAAGTTTGCAGGTGAAAAATTTCCATAAAATAGAGACATTGCTGAGGGGTTTTAAGGTGTGAACCATAATATTCTTTTACCTGTCTTTAGCTCCTGGATATCAAAGAAAATCCTGAGTTTGGGATCCAATTTCTGTAGCAGCTTGACAATATGATTGGCCTGTTTGTCATCACAGTGTGAGTAGGAAAGGAAGATATCATACTGGATTGGTGCTGGGTCAACAATCAAGGCTTCCAGGTGAACTTTTATTGTCATGGAAACAAGGAGAGATTTGCAAGCCTCTTGTAACTTTGCATCATCGTTAGGTCTACATGAAAAAAAACAGTATGGATGAAATGTTTAATTTGTAAATTCATAATAAATGCCACATGATGCTGTTATTGGTACCATATTTGTCAGAATCAAATAATTTGCATGAATTCCTTCCACAACACCTTTCACCTTCAAGGGTAGTTTTGTTATGTTGTACTTAAACTGTTGAGTTCTGCACAAATGTTGCAGAGTGCTTATTGCCTACTTACTTTGTTGTAATCTTAACATCATTTTATTATTGGTAGGTTTACAACACGTTTGCCTTGGATCTGGACTGAATTCTCTGAACAATAGAAAAAATAACCCAACCCATTACTGGACTTCACAAACCAGGTCACACTACAAACTAACCAAAGTACAGCATTTCCTGGAAATCAATTTTCGTCTGCTGTCTGGCTTTGCAAATGAGGCTGAGATCACTAAGGGTCAGTAGGGATCAATCTTTGTACACCCCATATGAGTCTTGGACCAGTGGTTTTGCTGACTGAGTATGGAGTTGAAGGTGCAACGAGAGATTTTGAGGCACCCAAATATTTTGTCATAATAGTAATTTCATATAGACACTCAATAGATTTCTTACCTTGTATTTGGCTACAGAAATGTCTTAAAAGTGAGAAAAAAGGCAATTCTGATTTACTTATATTTCAATATATACAACATATTTGCTCCTATACAAAATTAAAAATTTCACAATTTTTGTATCAAAGAAACATTTCTCAGCTTAATCCTTTCAGAAGGAAAAAAAAAAAAAAAAAAAAAGTTTTGTTATGTTGTACTTAACACTTACTGTGCTCAAATGATCGAGATCTCGATCAATACATGTGACAGGTATTATAAAATGCTGCCTTTGTGTGCATTAGAGGTGTTAAACTGTTGAGTTCTGCACAAATGTTGCAGAGTGCTTATTGCCTACTTACTTTGTTGTAATCTTAACATCATTTTATTATTGGTAGGTTTACAACACGTTTGCCTTGGATCTGGACTGAATTCTCTGAACAATAGAAAAAATAACCCAACCCATTACTGGACTTCACAAACCAGGTCACACTACAAACTAACCAAAGTACAGCATTTCCTGGAAATCAATTTTCGTCTGCTGTCTGGCTTTGCAAATGAGGCTGAAGATCACTAAGGGTCAGTAGGGATCAATCTTTGTACACCCCATATGAGTCTTGGACCAGTGGTTTTGCTGACTGAGTATGGAGTTGAAGGTGCAACGAGAGATTTTGAGGCACCCAAATATTTTGTCATAATAGTAATTTCATATAGACACTCAATAGATTTCTTACCTTGTATTTGGCTACAGAAATGTCTTAAAAGTGAGAAAAAAGGCAATTCTGATTTACTTATATTTCAATATATACAACATATTTGCTCCTATACAAAATTAAAAATTTCACAATTTTTGTATCAAAGAAACATTTCTCAGCTTAATCCTTTCAGAAGGGGATGTTTTGATGGAAAGCTTTACAACAGGGCAAAAATCAGTACTTTCGATTTTTTTAGGGACACCTGATATATGAATCTCTTGTTGCACCTTTAATAAGTCAATGCATATAAGTGTATGAGTTCAGTATGTGCAGGGTTAACATTTTTGCCCCACACATACACAGAAACTTCCAAAAGTAAAATAGCCTCCCCGGCTCGATCCACATTCTGGTTCAGTATGGGGGAAAAGGTTCGGTTTGGGGCACTCCACTCATTTCACAACAATGTAATGATGTGATGCTGAACATAAGCCGCTTATGATTATTGGAAAAAAAGCCAAACCTTGCACGAATACTGAACAAGTAAAGCCCAGGAAGTACACTGCACACCCCAAATCCTCACCGTTCATGGTGTATTACTTACCTGCAGTCCACATATTGCACTAGACCCATGTAAGTTGGCATCAGCTCTAAGAGTCAACATAGAAGGAGGCCAGCATTTCACGGTGAGCTCGTCTATTGCAACACAAGGCTATGTTAACTGCTCTAACACATCAGTAGATTTCAGGTAGTTTGGAACTCAGAACTGAAAGATAACCAAAATATTTGATTCTAATATGGAGGCATAACAAAAATAGAAAGTTTACAGAGGTACAAATCCCTTGATTATTCAATTATGAACAAGAACTTCATTCTTTTCAGATTTGGACCTGCCAGTATAATATTTCTTTATATGCCTGGTATACCCAACTGCTCAAAACAACCTCTACACAATGTTTATGATTAGTAAAGGATAATTTGTTGACTATATGAGAGACTCCTTCAATCATCTCTGTTCCATGCCTTTACCAACAGCAAAAGCCTCTTATCACTGTAGCTGCATTCAAGGATGTTGCACCAGTTCCCTGCAGATCTCCATATTAAAATTTTATGATAATAGGCATTTTTCCTAAGCCACCAACTTTAAAATAAGAAATCAGAAATCGAATTTAAGTGAATTCAACAATATCTTGCACACTCTTTGGGTAGGTACAATGTTTCTTATTGCCTAATGACTTAACACACATTTATAGAATATGCTTTACAGTTCTTTTTGTTTTTTTTTTTCTTGTTTTTTTTTTTTTTTATGCAGGTTGTCACAAATATTGCAGAACTTCTTTTTGATGAATGTTTAAATGTTGTCTTGTTATCTTACTTGTCACAACCTGAACTTCTCATCCTGGACTTGACGTACATGTCTCACTATCACAATGCGTTAATAATCTCCTGCTTGTTACCTGAATGTTTCAGATGTCTGTCTTGTTCTGATGTCTTACCTGTTACAACCCTGTCACTTCTCATCATGACTTGGTACATGTCCCACTACCACACTGTTTAACAATCTCCTGCTTGTTACCCGGAATGTCTATCAGATGTCTGGCTTGTTCTGATTCCCTTACCTGTAACAACCCTGTCACTTCTCATCATGACTTGGTACATGTCTCATCTACCACCTGTTTAACAATTCTCCGGCTCTGTCCCTTAATGTTTTCTAAGTGGTGTCTGTATATTTACAGTGCAACCGGAGATTTTTGAGAGCACACCAATATTTTGTCATAATATTAATTTCCAATATAACACTCAATCGAAATTCTTACCACTTGTTTTGGTACTAACATGTAATGTCTAAAAAGCGAGTGACAAAAAAGGCATGCTGATATTACTTATATTTCAATATATACACAATAATATTGCTCCTATAATAAAACAAATTAAAAATTCACAATTTATTTGTGACACAAGAAACCTTTCCTCAGCTTAATCACTACATACAAAGGGGATGTTTGATGGAAAGCTTTACAAACAGGAGCAAAAAATTCAGTACTTTTCACCGATGTTTTTTACCGAGAGACACCTAGATTTTGAAATCGTCTTTGTTGCAAAAACCATGAATAAGTCAATAAAAAGCATATACACAGATGTATGAGTCATATGGCAGGTTAACATTTTTATTGCCCCCAACACATACACATAACTTCCAAAGTAAAAACCTCCCGGCTCGATCCACTTCGAGTTACAAGTATGGGGGAAACATTGTTCGGTTTGGGGCACTCCATCAATAGTTCAAACACATGATAATGATGATGATGCTAGAACATAGCCTCTTTATGGATTATTTGAAAAAAAGACCAAACCTTGCACGAATACTAGACCAATAAAGCCACATTAAGTACACTGCAACACCCAAATCCTCACCAATTGTGTATTAACTTACCTGCAGGTCGACATATTGCACTAGCACCCCTGTAAGTTGGCATCAAGCTCTATAGAGTCAACAATAGAATGGAGCCAGCATGTCACGGTGAGCTCGTCATATATGTCACAACACAAGCTAATGATAAAAAACTGCTCAATACCACATGCAATAGAATTTCAGGTAGTGGACCATCAAACTGTCAATATAACAAATATAATTGATGCTAATATGGAGGCAATAACAGACATAGAAAGTTTACAGAGGTACAAAATCCTTTTTTATTCAATGATAAACAAGGAACTCATGATTTTCAGATTTGGTCATGGCATAATAATATCATGTTACTATTATGGCCCTGGTATACCACAACTGCTCAAAAACAACCTCTCTACAAACAATTTTTTATGATTAGAAAGGAAATTTGGTCATGACTAGATGAGATCCTCCTCATCTCTGTTCACATAATCTTTACCAAACACAAAAGCCTACTAGTCCATGTATTTAAGCATGCACTTAAGAGATGTTGCACACCAGTTTTCCCACCCGCAACCTACCATCATAAAATTTTATGTAATATGGCATTTGTTCTAAGCCACACCTTTAAAATAGAAATCAAAGCGAATTTAAGTGAATTCAACCACTATCTTTGCAACACTCTTTGGGTAGGTACCAATGTTTCTTATTAAGCTAATGACTTAACACACACTCTTATTAGCCATAAATTGCTTTTAACCATGTTCTGCAGGTTGTCTACAATTTGCAGCACCACTATCTTTTTTTATGATGTTTCAAATCTCTGCTTGTTTCTCTTACTCTGTAACACCCTGTCACATTCATCATCATGACTTGGTACCTGTCTCACTACCACACTGTTTGATAACACAATCTCTTGCTTGTTTTACCTGAATGTGTCCAGATGATCTGATCTTGTTCTGAAATTCTTACCTTTAAAAACCCTCTCAACTTCTCAATCATGACTTGGTACATGATCGCACTACACAACTGTTTCACAAAACAATCTCTCATTTTTACCTGAATGTTTCAGATGTCTGTCTTGTGTCTGCATGTATCTTACCTGTAACACCCCGTATATCAACTACTATCTCATCCATGAACTTTGTACATTCCCTCACTATCACACTGTTTAACATCCTCCTCTTTGTTACCATGAATGTTTATCAGATGTCTGCATAATGTTCCTGATGTCGTACACCTGTAACAACCCGATCCTTCTCATACATGACCTTGGTAACATGTCTCACTATCACACTGTTTAATAATCCCTGCTTGTTACCTGAATGTTTCCGCTGTCCTGTCCTTGTTCTGATGTCTTCCTGTAACAACCCTGTCACTTCTCACAATCTGACTTGGTACATTCTCACTACCACAGTTTTTCATAATCTCAATCCTTGTTACGCTGAATGTTTCAACCATGTCTGTCTTGTTACTGATGTCTTACCTGTAACACCCTGTCACGAATCTCATCATGACTGGTACCTGTCCTCAACTAAACCACACTGTTTTTTTAACAATCTACCTGCTTGTACCCTAGAATGATATTCAGATGTCTGTCTTGTTTTGACTGTCTTACCTGTAACAAAAACGCACTAGCCTTCTCCCTTCTCATCATTGTCGTTGTACAGGTCTCACTCACTACACAACTGTTATTAAACATCTCCTGCCTGTTTAACCACCTGAATGTTTTTCAGATGTCTTGTTCTGATGTCTTACCTGTCACAACCACAAAAGCCTCTCCCTTCATCTCATAGACTTATCAGTACGTCCCCTACCACAAAAAACACACCCTGTTTAACAATCCCATGCTTGTGACCACAACCTTGAATGTATTCAGATGTCTGATCTTGTTCTGATGTCCTTACCTGTAACCACCCTGTCACTTCTCATCATGACTTGGTACATTTATACACTAACACAAACACTGTTTACAATCTCCTGCTTGTTACCTAGAATGTTTCAGATGGGGCTGTCTTGCTTCTGGTGGTCATTACAACTGTAACAACCCATGTCACTATAATCTCACATACTTGGTACTGCTCACTAAACCAAACACTTTTTAAACATCTCTTGCTTGTTACCTGAAGTTTTCAATCAGATGTTTGTCTCATTGTTTCTGATGTCTTTACCTGTAACAAACCCCTGTCCACTTCTCATACATGACTGGTACATGTCCACTAACCACACGTAATTAACAATCCATCTGCTTGTTTCCTGAATGTTTCAGATGTCTGTCTTTTTCTGATGTCTTACCTGTAACACCCCTGTCACTCGGTTTTCTCATATAACTTGGTAACAATGTCTCACTACCACCTGTTTAAAAAAACAATTTCTGGTTGTTACCTGAATGTTTCCGATGTCTGTCTTGTTCTGATGGTCTTACCTGTAACAACCCTGTCACGTTCTCATCATGACTTGGTACCTGTCTTGTTGCCCACACTGCTTTCATTATCTAATCCTCTCTTGTTTGCCAAAGAATGCGAATATCTGACTTAGCTAGCATCCTTAAAATAATTTGTCCTGAACTCGATCTACGACCATTTTGGTCATCTTTCACTGTAAGGTGACAGGTAGATGTCAAATTCAATAGGGACAGCCTGTAAATTAACCAAAATATTTTAGATGTTGTTTGAAGAGAAAATTGAAGCTATTTGTTCTTGTGAAGTGGTTTATCTCTACATTCTTCAACAACCCTTAAAAAATTTTTTCTTTGAGAGGTTCCATAAATATTCCTGTGCTGGTGGGGGACTCGGATTTGGTTGGTTGGGGAAGTACAGGGCTGAGCCTTCAAAACTCTTACCCATTTCTAAGGATTTTGCTTTCAAAATATTTACCCATTTTTTTTTTTTTTTTTTTCCAAATTTTGATTCTATAGAAACTCGATGAAACTGGTGAGCATTGAATTAAATAAAAAGATGAAAAAAAACGGTCTTGAACCCGGTGTCCTCTCACTACCTAGGCGTGAGATTTACCACAAGACCACAGAGGACTGTCCTTTATGTGGATACCAGGGAAACGATGCTAATGTATTTCAGTCCTTATTTTAGATTCCTTCTTGTGATTTCTAATCATCTCTTTAAAAATCTTGATTCTTTTTTTTGTTAATACACATATATACTACTTCCTTTCTTGTCCTGTCTATATGGGGTCAAAATGATAGTAATGTTTCTCTTTTAATGAATCATATCAGTGATTTATTTTATTTACGAAAATGGCTTAGGTGATCTTGCAAGTACAATCATATTTACAAACAATGCAGGAGAAATATCATTCTCTTCTAAGAATGTAAAAATGGGCAACAAAATACAGGTGGTATACAAACCTTTGGGATCAGATACTGTGAGTTCAATATCTCTCTTTGAGCTCAGCAAACCTCTGGCACACACCTTGAAATCTTTTCATATTGGCCTTCTGCACTACCAATAACTGTGGCATAGAGGACATCTTTAGCATCTAGGGGACGAACTTCTTTTCAATCCAATTTATAACCTTTACCAACCTTAAACCGCTGCCGACCACAGCCTTGTTAGCATGCTGATGCCACTATCAAAGCCCTGAAAATGCAAATAGAGATCAAATCATGTGTGGTCCTGGATTGGAACTGCAGACACCTGATCTAAAGGCTGTGTTCGAGTCCCGCAGCACTGCTGTGGCCAACATGTCAGTTGCACTTGGGCAAGGCACTTTACCTCACTTTCCCCTCTCTCCCCAGATACAACTACGTCGGCCGCTTTGTGATACGTTGGCATGTGTCTCGGTCGGCGAACCCACGTTGAGCCGCGTTGGTAACACAGTGGGGGATTGGGTCTTAGATGGTCGGCAACCAACTCAAGCCGATTTGTGAAAACGGTGGGGAAAATGGTCGTTTGAATGGTCGCAAACACGTCAGCCCGACGTTGGGAAAATGGGGGGAAATTTGGATTTAATGGTCGGTAACCAACGTCCAGCCGACGTTGGGAAAACAGTGGGGGAAATGTTCTTTGATGGTCGCCAAACCAACATCAAGCCGACGTTTGGAAACGGTGTAATAAATGGTCGTTGGATGGTCGGCAAGCCAACGTCGGGGTGGGCGAATTTGGGAAAATGGTGGGGGAAATGTGTTTTTTGTGGTCTGAAGGCCAACGTTTGGGCCGATTGTTTGGGGAAATGGTGTTATAGTGATGTTTTTTTAATGGTTGTTAAGCCAAGCGTCTGGTTAAGTTGGGAAAATAATGGGTTGGGGACGGTCGTTTTGTGTGGTCGGCATCCAACCGTTGGTGGGGCAATTTTGTTGTCCTGCAGCTATATTAGCTAAATATTTCTAATTAGGCCTAATTAATAAAGGAAATATTGGCCTATAGCCGAAACGGACAGGGCTTTCAGCAAAAATAGGGCCTATGCTTAGCAACATTGGGCGTAAATAAACATCTGCCATTTTGGCAGTGACTATAATTTTCGATTTTGTGCACTTGTTTTCACCGTGATACGGAGATTCCCTGAGCTTTTCGGGTTTTCACCTCTCCTGCGAAGCTTCTGTGACTTTTCGTCACTTTTTTATGAGTCTGTATCTTACTTAGTGCGTCCATATACTAGTTAAGCTTTTTACAATTCATATATTATATTTTGCCCTTTGTTGTCACAGGCTAAGTAGCTAAATTGGATAGTCATCATTCTTCTAATACAAATGTCCCTGGTTCGACTCCCGGTCAAGGGTACGTCCGATTTTCAGTTACTATATACTATGGCCTAAACTTAAGGTAGGAACTATACTGGTGTATTAAATGTGAAAACCAGAGGGAAATGTTCTTTTTTCATTCAACAAGCCAATTAGTGATTTTATACCATAGTGGCCAACATCCATTTTATTATCTTGGGATACCGTTGGGATAACGTTGGCCCAATGCTGACCAAACATTGGTCCCAACGTTCAAAATACGACGCATTTCCAGCGTTGGACCGACAGACAAAATGACGTTGGGCCAACGTAATTTTTCGTTGCTGATGTCGGCATACGTTTGGCCCAATGTTGTGCCAACTTCAAAATTGATGTTGTGCCAACGTCAAAAATTGATGTTGTGCCAATGTTGGGCTGGCGGACATTTTTACATCCGGTCCAACGTCTTATGTTGACGTTTCGAACACCGAGAGGACCCAACGGTGTATTGCTATCTGGGTCCTACCTAGGTGTGAAATGGGGAGTTGTAGGGAAGCATTACAATCTATAACGATAGGATAGGACCTGCACCAAGTTTTGCAATCGTAGGCTTAAACTGTTCTCGGGTTTTGCATTCTCACATTGGGGCGAAGATCCTGTGCATTGGCAATGAGCTAAAGGATCTCCACCAATAGCCATTAAGATGGAGAAACTCAGCGAAAATGTAACATAGATATGGACATATTCTTGCAGATTTTTACTACACTAAAAGAAATTCTAATTTTGTTTTAATCTGAAAAAGAAAATACAGCAACATTGGTCTGTAATCTTTCTTGAGGATATCTTGTGAACCATTACAAAATAAGATGTTAGGATCACCTTTAAACAGGGGTTAAATGTAGTTTACAATAAATCTTGAACCTACACTGGTCTCACAGTGTTTTTCAATAGAGGTGTGATGACAGTTCCATCCTCATTGTTTAAGATAGGCACAAGACATCTGTAGACATTGGCAACCAACTCTTGAGGACGCAAGCCCAACACTACAAACAATTATAGAATTATGTATGCCTGTTTGAGGTCAAAATTGTTACAGTCATGTGAACCATATCCCACTTTTAAAATAGGACATTAAGGGGAGGTAAAGTTTAGTGATCTACGTCTAAATTTAGAACGAAGATTGCAAAACAGCGATTTTATGATCTTTTTGGTGTTCTGGATTAGCAAAATCACTGCAGCTATCACAGGGGGTGTTCCATAAGGTGACACTCTTCTGTCTCTGCCACCCTTATGAATTCAGAAACCTTAACGGAATAAACACAAAACCGTGTGGTTTATTCCGTTAAGGGTTCCGAATTAATAAGTGTCTCAGAAAGACGGGTGTCACTTATGGGAAACACCCCCTTTCCAAGTCAAATGGGGATGGGACATGATTAGTTGAAAATCAAACAAAAAAGTTTCTGTTAAGGAATAGCATATCAGAGACATGCTGATTTGTAGCATATGTCTTGGATTGATTTTCAGACTGTTTCATTATGAGGTATTACAAGCAGAAATAATAGGTGTGTTTTCTGGGTTGTGACAATCGTGACCCTGGTCACTGGTGACCCCGATGAATTCACGATCAGACTTGGACGGAATAAACGCATAATTCTGCAGTTTATTCCGTATAAGGTCTGATGAATTCATTACAAGGTCATAGTGACCAAGGGTCGCTAATTGTCACAACCCTGTTTTATGGGTTACCTTCATTTAAAGGCCTTGACAAAAATTTTATAAAAAAAGTTATGGCCAAGTAAATTGTTTCTTTTTTTCACTAATATTACATGTACAACTTTTTTGTTGTAATATGGAAGTTGTAAATTCAGTTTGGTAGTTCGAGGTACCTAACTGGACCACTCCAGATTCACCCCGGCTCTGACCTGTTCAAGCTAATAATGGAAGCTTGAGATGATGGCATGTGACAATAATATCACAAGAGGGTAATCAAAATTTCTTTGAAATAGAAGGGACACATCTTCAAATCACTTGATTAGAGAAAAAATACAGCGTTCACCGAACATGTGTGTCTGCCATCAAGGTTTGTAAATGGGGCAAAGGTCAATGAGGCACCAAGGTCACCAAACACATGTGTGACACTATACCCAAGGACCATGGTATCCAAGTGTCAAGAAAATTGAGAGCAACACATGTGGAAACCCAAAAAAAAAAGTAATTTGATTAATATGACCTTTTGGGCCATGAACTCAAATGAACCACTAGATGGACTTTTGACCCACTCCTTGAGGGGCTAACTTGGGGAGTACAACCCAAGGAACCCATTAAGCAAGTGCATGAAATGTGTGCAGAATGTGGATACAGGGAGCAATTATGTTAGTGTCCATTGGTTAACATTGTTAGCACAGATCACAGACAGATACATACACACACACTACCAAAGCAATCCATAACATGCCCTCTGCAGGACACACAAACTATAATCCATTGAACTTTTCAATAACAAAGAAACAAGATTAACCTTACCTTTTAGTTTCAAAACAGAGCAGTCTTTTATATGGCATTTCATCAGGTAGCGGATGAGACCACCAGCACGAGTACAAGTTACGGGCAAAGTGTCGGCTTTGTTTCGAGCCAGTTCTCGTACATCTAGCCCCAGATTGCGTTTCAGTGCGCCAATGAGGATGTGGTGTGGGTGTTGGCGAATAATCACCTGTAGAAAGAAGGGTCATATATAGTACTGAGCACAGTTTGTAAATCAAATTCAAGAGCTACCTAGTATTTATTGCCAAAGCCACACTCCAAAATTTTGTCCCTCTAGCAATGACAGGAATCGCCGGAGGTGCATGGCAAGGCGAAAGCCATCAGCAGAGCAGAGCAAGGCGTTCTTTGTATTTTTTATGCAATTACGCATAATTCCGTGCAAGCATAATGTGTCAATCAAGTATTATGTGGTCATCATGAGAGGATTGTACTTACTAAATTACTTGCTCGTGGGCCAAGATTATCAGTCACCAAACCGTAATTTCTTTAACCCACAAAATGAATGCCCATGCATCGGTAACAAAATAATATGCCACCAGATATGGGTTTTAGTATCACATTTGTTGACCATCAGTTCCAGGAAAAGCTACAGAAGAATTTATCCCAGGATGTATATAGAAAAAACACACAAAATAACTGGGAAAGGTTGAGGGGCAAGGAGACTCAGCTCCAATGAGAGGGGGGTGCATTACAATTCGTATACAGGGACGGTAGCAAATAAAAATAACGCACAATGTCTTGATGAAAGGCTTAGAACGTTGCCTAACTCCGTTGTATATTTAGTCGAATAATAAGAAATGTTTACTTTATAAAAAGTATGAAAAAAATTGAAGAAAAAATGGACCTCAAAATTTCATCCTGCACCCCTCTTTTCCCATTGCAAAAACATAGCTACCCTCCGTTGCATTACTAGCTTTAAATTAAAACAAGGCGAACTCGTATTTAAGCGGATGCGTTAAAAATATGTTGTCCCCGCCGAATGTCGCGATCACTAAAATGTGATAATTGCAACTTCAACACCCCACCCCGCCCCAACATAATGCAAATGCAATTTGCCATCACAACACCTTGCAACACCCTTCTCCCTCACAACAACCCCTCACCCATCCACAACCACTCTCCAAACACACCTCCCCAAAACCCCCCATCAGCCAGCACCCCCAACACCCCCTCCCCAACAACAATGCAAACCCCCAAAAACTCCCCAACACCATGCAACCAACACCACTCGTGCCAGCACCCTGCAACACCCACACCCTCACCAACACACCGAAACAACCCACCCCACCCCCAACACCCCGCAATATAAACACCATCCCCCATACCCCGCAACACCACCCCTCACCTATGCTTGAGTGGTCTAATGTAGCGAAGGAATTTGGCCTATCCTAAATTACCGTTTCAGAGGATACAGCAATTACGCTATTAATGAGCTCATTACGCTGATTTTGCATATTAATTACGCCTCGTTTGCTACTACATTTGGCCCGAAATACCCCAAAATCTAATCAGTCGAGAACTATTCAGCACGCTTCTTCCACCAAGGTACATATTATATGCCTACGCACCCAGAGAAAACTTGTACACAGGCTGCAGGGGAAATTTTATAAAATTATGCAAAAGTAGATACTGAATTAGCATAGTTTAAGCCCAAAATCTAATGGTCAAGTCGAGAACGCATCCACCCGCTTTTTTCCACCAAATTACATCATGTCGCCCTGTCGGAACTCCAGATAAATCGCTATACAACATGGGGTTAAATTTTTATCACGGACGAAACAGGGAAATTTTAAAATATCCGCAAATTAGATCTGAATTAGGATTATTTTATGCCCAACATCTAATCAATTCGAGAACTCATCCACCTGCTTCTTTCCACCAAGATACATTCATTGGGTCGACTTACGGAAAACTCAGATAAATTGTATACAAAATGGTTTAACATTTTACCCGACGAAACAAGGAATTGCATAAAATTATCAAATTAGATCCTGAATTAGATATTTTACGCCCAAATCTAATCAATTCGAGAACTCATCAACCGTTCTTTCCACCAAGTTACATCAGTGTCGCCATTACGGAACTACCAGATAAATCGTATACAACATGGGTTAACATTTTTATCACGACGAAACGGAACGGACGATGTCATTTAATTAGTCCCCATTCCGAACTCGTTCGGCGGGGCCCAATAAAATAGGTCACCCAACTGTGTTAGAAATGTGTGAAAGTGCGAACAATTTGGATGCATAGTGTCAGAAATATGTGCAGACCATAAACTTAAATCATTATGCAAAATTGCAAAAAAGCTTTAATTAAATCATAATAACTTCAGAATAAATTGGGCAAATATGCATTTATCTAATTTTATCGCATCAAATTCCTCTCAAAATAAATCTAATATATGTAAGTGGCTTTTATACAAGCACCTTTTCCTACAAAGATCACAACATGGTGCCTATTATGGTTTTAGGGATAAACAGTGGGGTCAAACATTTTTACCACAGGGAACAGACACACACACACTACCAAAGGCAATTCCCTAAGTGCCTATTGCGATGACACAAAAAAATGCACCATTGGATTAGACTGAAAATTTGAAAAGTGTTAGCAGTCTATCAAAATAAAACAGAAGGTGCTAATTATTAGAATGCCCAACCTTTCTTTTTTGTAGAGCTACTAACGCTATTGCCTAGTAGTTTATAATGTGCAACATGTTCAAATAGGCCCAAGAGTATTCAATAAAATAAAACAATGGAAAAGGGGAAAATTTTGGGAAACAAGCTGAAAATGTCAGAATTGGTGCGAGAAAATGTGTCTAGAATAATATACTAAAAGTCCCATAAAATCCTCTTTGTGCATTTTCAGAATAAGGGGGCCAAAGTTTGTACTAGGGGTCAAAATGTACGAAAGATTTCAATGGTACGTAAATGTGTTCCACTTTTTTGTAATGTACCCAGGATTAAAAAAAAGGTATAGTTTGCCCATCTATGGCTTGTTAGTTTAATAACTATATGGTAAAAATGGCTCAAGGTCATCCTGGGTCACATATCTCCAACCCGCCACCCAACCCCCCTCCTCTCTTCCCCAACCCCAGGCCATCTTACACCCCTCCTTCACACTATTCCTCCTGCTCGATCCTTTATCGCATCTCCTTACTCATACCCACTATTATCCAACGACCACCCAACCTCCTTCCATCGTTCCATGCCGGCCATTCCCGCCCCTTCTCCCTCCTTACTTAAATCTTTGGTAAATTTTTAAGATCGGGTACGATTCTTCTGAAAGATGTGTCAAAATTCTTCATCTAGTTGTACATGCAAACCAAATGAATATTAAAGGTGATGGTCATTACTTGCAAAATTACGGGGCCAAGTGTGATGGGGTTCTTACAGGCTCGATGGGGGGCACTGCTTTGCTGCTCTTATATGTCAATATGGAATCCATGTAGGTGATTTGAATGAAAGTTTCCGTTTTAATATGAACTCTACGAGCCAATTTTGAATCTGGTTTCAAATGCAATTGGCATTGCCAATTTGAAATATTTTCCAGATGACCTTGAAAATGATTTAGGTCTGTAGGACTTAAACTACAGGTTGTGGATAGGGCAAATTATACCTTTGATTGGATCTCTTGGGACATGACAAAAATGTTGGAACAAATTTAAGGACAAATTCTAATATGCTGTAAATTTTACCCCTGTACAAACTTGCCCCCTTATTCTGAAAAAATGCACCAAAGAGATTTTAGGGAGACTTTTAGTATTGTAGATTCTGAGGACACATTTCTGCCCATCCTGACATTTTAAGCTTGTTCCCAGAAATGTCCAGTTACACAAACTAAAAATTTTTGGCCTAAATGAAAGATCAACGTGCTGTTCGCTTTCCTAAGTACTCAATACTCACTTCTGAAAGCTGACGATTACAATTAACCTCAACTTTGTTCGCGGCGTCTCAGGATTGGTGATGTCACCAGGCACAGAGTTCAATGTTGAATTCTCAATTCTGGGTCCGAAAAATTTGAGTGAATCTTGCCACAACAATCCATAGCCATTGTAGATTACAAAGGTCAGGTTGCAAGAGTTTCTGAAATGCAAAAAACCAATCAGTTAAACAAGCGGTTCGTGCGAACCGACCAAGTGTCGCCTGCTTTCCGCGATCCACCTTTCCTTCATTCCAATTTTATAACTTGACCTAAGAGGACTTTAACCTTTGCCAATTGACCCTGGCCTTATTATCATATGAATGTTCCGGTGCATGTATGGCTCAAATTTGGTTGCATTGGACTTCAAACCTTTCAAAAAAAGTGCCAAGGTTTGATGTTTCAGCCCATTTCATAGACCTTGACTTAGATTGATCCTTTGAGCCTTGGAGGGCCTTGGCCACATTATCATATAAAAGGTCCCCTCCAGGGGAAATGTATGTCTCAAGTTCCGGTAGCAATTGAGCTTTTTCTTCTTGAATGAGGCCAATTTGATGTTGTAGCCCATTGTTTGATAACTTTAACCAGGTACCTTGACTTGGTATGTGACCTTTGACCCATCTTATGAAGGTTCCAAAGGGACATCTGGGACCCCCAATGTCCTGTAGCAATTGAACTTTTAATTCTTGAATGAGAAACTTCATTTGAAAATCCTCTTAACAAGCTATTAACCCTTTGAAAACATGGAGGACACAGGACGGAAACCATTTAACTCTTGGAAACACAGAGAAACTGGGACATTGGGTCAGACAGAATTAAGGACTGGTAGGTGTCGCCACCTGCAATTCTTGGCAGGTGACACACAAAATCATGTCTAGTCCCAAAAAAAGTAATGGTATAGGGATGGCTAATTAACTATAAGAATAACAAAAAATTAGTCTCTGGTACAAACCCCACATTTGCCCCAGCTGGGACCTCTGACCCCATGTGTGTTGTTGAGGCTGTTCCAAAGCTCCAGTCTCTATTCAACAAAACTATGATGACTGAAAAACTGACCATGGGTTAACATTTTTGCCAGAGCCAATCTATGATTTACAGTCTGAGGATTAAATGGAGAGCTTACCCAATATTTGACCAGTTCAGTTAAAAATCTGACATTCCTGCAGATGAGGGCTATTTATAAGGGATTAGCAGCGATTTTTGCTAAGCCGAAAACAGCGAAAAATTAATGCATGCAAGAAATTTATATATTGTTTGTTAATGGGCCCCTCGTATGGGAGATGCCCGAAAAATAACCTTGCATAGTAGTTTCTTGACTTGTGACAGACCGGTGGATAAAGACAAAGGCAGTATTTTTATTCTGATGCTGTAATTTCATACGTGCGATCTAAATTCCGAATTGGGATCAAAAAAATCTTTCCCGGTGAATATCAAAAGATTTTCAGCGTGATATTGTTGCACACAGGTATAGAACTGACATCAACCGTCCCCCAGTTTCGAAATGAAAAAAAAAAAGAATGCGCGGGAACAGGTCGTTGGTGTGTAATTGGGGACATGGTTGTGTGGCGTTAGTTGCCGGTAGTGAAGTGTGGTTTGTAAACAACAATATCAGCGGTTTAGTGCAGCAGATTTGAGACGATTGTAGCTGTGTGTATGATTTGAGGGAGAAGGGAGGGAAAAGGCCGCAAAAGACGGCAGGGGGCGAGCAGGAACCTCCTAACCCGGGACCGGTTCGTTTTGCCGACCGACGGCCCAAATGCAACGAAGGGCCATATCATTTTTTTTTTTAACGGGCCCAGACTGCAAACGAGAGCCAAAAGTTTGCGTTCCATTGCATATTCGGCCGTTATTTCCCGGCACAAGGAATAAGTAGCGGTAAAGTTCAAATAACGGCCCAGGATGCAACGAAGAACATCGCGCCATTTTCCCGGATAGACGGCCCCAGATGCAACGATGAAAAACATCGCGCCATTTTCCCGGAAGGCGGCCCCCAAAATTAGCAACGAAAAACAGCGCGCCATTTTCCCGGAAAGACAGTCCCAGATGCAACGAGAACATCAGCGTGCGAATGCCATAAAAACAGGGATAATAAATATGAAATAAATAAATAATGGTGCGTACTGCACCTGATCTGAAATGAAATTTGTAGTATAGTTCGCCAGTAGTGAGGGGTCGGCTTACGTACATCCTAGTCGTGCGTGGCACTATTATACTACGTCATGCTCCGGTTTATGTCATGAATGCGGTTTATGGCACTAATTAAAAAAGGTATAGCTTATCGGCAAATGTGGACGCTATCACAATGAAATCGAAATTGTCTATGGGCATTTGTACAAGGTGTCACCCGCCTGATGAAAAGGCATCGCGCCTTCTGCGGGCAAAACCGTCCGAAATGCAGTGAAAAAGCATCGCATCATTTCCCGGGACTGAACGTCCCAATGCAACGAAAAACATCCGCGTTCATTTTCCCGGAAGACGGGCCCAGATGCAACAAAAAACCATCGCGTCATTTTCCGGAAAGACGGCCCAAATGACAACGAAACAAACATTCGCGTCATTTTCCGGGAAGACGGGCCCAGATGCAATGATGGGGCCAAGTGCAAGCATTTGCGCGACAAAAAATAGTTGTGACGGCCGAATGCAACGAGAAACATTTACGACCGGTACCACGTTTTCGTTGGCTCTCAGTGCATATCGGCCGCGTTTAGGGTTAAAGCAGTTATAAGGAAATTGTTACACACTTAGCCCTGACTTTATAAGTACAAAACATGCATTTCCACATTGTTTCGATTCTCTAGGCATTATCGCTGTTAATCCCTTTAATAGTGTGAGACCTAGTCCATGGCGTTCTTTTAACGTTTAATCCAGTTTTAGGAGTATGGTTGTATAGGGTTAGGGGTATGGGTGTTGCACCATTACCTGTAGAGTGCACAACCATACCCTATGATGCTATTGAAATGTTACTAGTAGTAGTAAATCCATAGTTTTAAATCGGTTTTGTCCCAGTGGTGGCCGGATTCACCTCACACTTCGCAGCAAACGACCTTACTCCTCCTTCCACTTCACCCGCTAGCATCCTCCATACTCAACCAAAAACCATCCTACTATCCTCTTCCACTTTGCTTCTTACAAGTCTTTTTGGACTGGTCCTCCTCACAACTCTCACACTCAAACTCAAAAGCCATCTTAAAGGTCCAGGAAATGAGATGATAAAAACTAGTCCAAATCATGTACGGGGCATTCAATTCCAAATAAACAGGGACACAAAAAAGAATACACTACCAGGACATCAATAGTGAAAAACTACTTGATTTTCAGTCAGTGACATGAATAGAGGCACACCAAGTCACCTGGAATTTTTATTACTCTTGAAAAAAATCAATAGTCCCTAGATGTCATCACCAAGCCGAAATTTTGAATGCTTTCTCGCCCTCCTTGTAGACTGTGACACAAACCCACATCAATTTCTATTTGCATTTCCTGTGACCTTTGAAAAACTGCCATCATCATTCCTCAGCACATGTTCCATATACCACAACGGTACCCATATCGCCTTCGCCAAACGGTCAATCGCTTCTTCCAAACCCAATCATCGCATTTCCAAGTCCTCAGTATTCTTCCTATCCATTAACTTCAACACCACACATCACTCTCAACATTGCTCTCTATGTATCCTCCAGAATCCCATCTCATTTTCGCCAGAGTACTAGCTCAGGACACTATGTCGCAGCTCCAATACGCATCCACTCGAATCTCACCACAGCTTTGTACAAACCGATACTTTCATACGTCAAAGGATACCCTTTTTTTCTATCATCTCAACCATGTATTAAATGTATAGTATGTGGGACTAAAAACTTGGTCTGCTCTGAGAAATTACAAAGTTAGCATATGAGATGCTAGGATCACAAAATGCACCCTTAAACTTATATGTCAACCTTAACATTAAATGCCTGCTTATAAAGGATCACAAGAAGAAAACAATTACAAGTGATAGTGTGTCTCTCTTCTGTCATAGATTTTATTTTAAACACATCAAAAATAAGCATATACAAGTCCGATATTACTACTTTAATGTAGGCAACAAAACACACCAAATAGTTGAAAAAAGTAAACTATTTGAAGAAATTGTCATACGTCTCCCGCAATAAAATACAGCGATGGCAACTCAAAATCTCCGAAACAGCTCGTGCGGTTTTCACCAGTAAATAATAAACAAAGATCAATTAGGTTTGTGTTGAGGTTTCAACTGTACAGGTATGGTGCACAATAATACACTAAAAAACATTTGACCTTTAGAAATTACAGAAATCAGATTAAAAAGTCCTGCCCTTGTCTGTAAACAAGGGAGTTCAGCCAACCATTGCAGATCAGATTATGTTAGCACTGCAGTATTCAAAATACAAAAAATACAATTTGATGATCACCAAATCGCTGCTTATCACTTCTTTAAATTTATCACCTCCAGTTATAATTTATGACCAGGACATTGTACAAATTAGAACCTCCCCAAAATGTGACAATTAAGGTTCTAAGGGCATAACTTGGTACACATTTTTATCCAAACATCTGGACCGAAATAAATTTAATTATAAGTTCTTGTGATATGTTCTAATGGCGGGAAAACTCCATAATATGAACATTCAGACTGTCATTGTATCACCCACCATTTTATGATTTAAAATTTAGTAATTTTAACATTTTGGTGTTAATGACACAACACCAACATTTGTACCTGCTTGGCACCGTTATATTATTGTTTTAGTGTGTTACAGCTACCCAGCAGGCAATCCACTTTGGAACGCCAAAACATGTTGATAGTACTAAAAATTTCCATCGGAAAATAAATTTGATTCCCCCCCCCAAAAGTTGTTTTGACCTCAATCAATTTCCATTTTGATGGAAACTTCAAAACCCTCACACCGGTTTTCAACGCCCAAGTTCTCCATCTAAGTGGAATATACATGCCCTGCGGTATCACAACACACCAACAACTATCGACTCAAATAAGCGATTATAACTTTCCCCATCTTTTTTTAATTCAGACACAAAACTTCAAACGAACAGGGAACGTAGATAAATCCTGCCATAAAATAATTAGTTCCACCATCCCCCTCACGAAACTTGTTAGGTCTTAGACTCAAGATCTTGGTTTGTTCACCTTATTTCATCTTAAGTCAACAAACGCCCTTTTTATCTGTTGTCTTTTTATCAGTGTCTCTTAATTAAAGTTATGTCTTAGGAAAATCTTTGATGGCATAACTTGCACACTCTAGGTTATGCAGTGTCCTCATCCACGTCTTGAAAAGTAATAAACAGTTCATCCAACATTTTTCTAACCACTTAAATATAACTATATATACTTGCAAAATTACACTAAAATTTGCCAATTACTTTTTCATTAACACAGGTTTGGAAGCTAATTCATTGTGTGATGTATTATTTCAATCTCTCTGTTTTATGATAACAAATGGTGGGTCCCTTTGATTCATAGCATGTAGTAAACATTTTCAAAATAATAATATTTTAATTGACTCCCGCCGGGAATTGCACTTTGCATAATATCAAATCCCGGGTGCGGTCCCCCATATAAATGGTGGTAATCTGTAGCAAAACCTCGCTCATTGTCCGCCTCCAGCGCCGCTCCAATTAAAATATGGACGGTCATGAGCGGTCATGGAGCGCTCCGTGCCGCTCCATTACGTTCCTTGTTGGTATCAAGGTTTCCGTGAGTCGGGGTTTAACACTAGATTCTTGTCTATTAACGCCAATTAAACGCATATCGGATGGACGTTTATACGTTTAATAAAAAGAGTGATGTGCATGAAAACCCAAGCGCACCCTGGGCTACCGAGTATGGTCAAACGTGAAGCGCGCCGGGGAGAGGACGATGAGCGAGGTTTTGCACAGATTAACCAACATATACTGGGTGATCCGCTCCAGTCATATTTATTCCTTTGGGGAAGTAACGCTGGACAAAACCATGAGAACATGAAAAAAAAAAAAAGTGGTTGTGGCATTAAACCTGTCCTTTATGCCAATATCAGCGATTTGCAAATCAAAAAGCCCGAAATATAATCATGCAAAAATCAGTTTTTGGCATGACGGTAAAAAGTATAGATATATCCTAACAATATATCCCTGCAAGGTAAGCTGAATAAACCAAACCTAATCAAAAAACAAAATCGGATCATTTTAGTCATCACGTAATTGTGAA
Source organism: Ophioderma brevispina (assembly GCA_023653785.1). Classification (NCBI taxonomy): domain Eukaryota; kingdom Metazoa; phylum Echinodermata; class Ophiuroidea; order Amphilepidida; family Ophiodermatidae; genus Ophioderma; species Ophioderma brevispina. Next base: position 64,977 of record JAMKCH010002485.1, read on the forward strand.
CAGTGCTGTTTTCTTTCATTTTTTGTCATGTGTATTTGAAAAAAAACACGGCGAATTCTACAGACTTATCCTTTATTTAGACTATAACTCTGTAAATTTTATTATTTTGACTCTTTGGGTGGATCACCGATAGTGCCTTTTAAAAGCTTACGTGCCACTTTAGTTCCAATTAATAAGAAAGAATTTTCAAGATATTGCTCTTTCTTTATATCGAATTTTGTCTTTTCCTACTAACGACTGGAAAACATGTAAAAACACATGTGTGCATAAAATCTGTCAAAAAATTTAAAATCTTACATTACAAAGTAGCCCCCTACAAATTAGCTACCGCCGAGAAAAGTTTTTCAATATGTGCTGTCTATCTAACATTGAAAATTTCGTAAATTTCATTCCTCAAAACCGGGAAAATTTTTACCTGGATAAAATTCTGTTAGAATTAGCATTGCCAGCCGCGGATCTAGGGGGCGGACGGGGGCGCGCGCTCCCGGTATATGCCAATCAGCAGTTTGACAAGTTTAGCCTTTCAGCCCCGGTAATTTTGACGTTTTCCAAAAATCCTGGATCCGCCCCTGCTTGCCTTTAACTAAAATAATGCAAAAGCTGTACAAATCACTGAAAAATACTAATGTTATGCCAGTAGTTGCAAAATTGACAATAATAGAGACGCTTGGTGAACATAAAGGGTTTAAAAGGAGGAAAAGTTCCGTTCAGTTCATTTATTCACCAGCACAACAAAAACATTTAGTAAAATCATTTTTAACTGGTAGGAGACAATTAGAGCAATGCTCGAGAAAAATGCCACCCTTAAAAATTTCTAATTGTAAGTGTAAAGACAATGGACACCATTTAAGACAAGACTTTAGGTGCAAACAAGACCGAAACAAACAGGCAAAACACACATTTGTTGGCACTGATAAAACAATATATGCACATGGGTAATTCCTGTTTTAAGGAGGGTCCAAAATCACAGGGTTTGTGACATCAGTCATGCTTCATTTTTCTGAGTGTGTTACATGTACCTAATATGTGGTTATTACTTCAAAACCATGATCAAAAGAGTTGATAAAGATATGATGTGAAGTACTATTTTACTACAAAAACAACTAAGAAATAATTTCAAAAATCACCAGGACTCTCTGTTGTTTAAATAAGCCGTTTTCATGTCCCATAGTTATGTACGACACGAAAAGGAGTAAATTCAGTGTACTTCTACAAACATTAACTTCAGGTATTCAATTGAATGCTGCAATAATGTTTACAATATGTTTGTAAATTTCAGGTAAAAACAAACCATCCAACACCTCTGAACTTGAAAAAATGTAAGTCCGACATAACCGGGACACCCAAAAACCTTTATAATCACTGAAAAAATACTCATGTTAATGCAGTTGCACAATTGGACAATAATTAGACGCTTTGGGAACATAAATGGGTCGTAAAAGGAGAAAAGGTTTCCGTGTGGACAATAAAAACAATATATTCGAATCGCTTTCCAATACGTTAAAAATGAAATAACATATAAAATCGCTGAAATCACTCACATTTTAATACAGCAGTTAAAGTAAATAGGGGCTCTAAAACGGAGAAAAGGTTTCAATAGGTCATCTTCAGGAGAAATGAAAAAAAAAAAAAATAATATGTTTAAAAAGTTCCAAACCAAATCTGAAGTAGCCCCGGTTAAATTTGAAGATCGTGGGGAAGAGTATGAGTTTCAAGCAAAATATTTAAAAGGCAAACTATAGTTAGCGCATATTCACGTAAGATGAGATGAGAATAAAATGTGAACCATGTGTTGTAATTAACGGTATTTATTTTTCGCCCCTCATGACAATACGGGTGTAAGTTAAAAAAGATACAACAATCGTAAAAATTCATGTATGTTAAGATGACGTATTTTTGTCGCGCTTCACGGGGACAAAATAGACCTTAAGGGTGGATTGAGTTGGATGTGTTATTTATTTAAATATAAACTTTTTGCTTCGTTTCATGGATTAGTTTTTAACAAACAACATTAGTCCAATGTTAAGGTATTGGTGAGGTATGTCACCAACACTGACAATATAGACAATGGGGAAAATTATCAATAAATAAGTCTCGAGCAAAATAATAATAACACATACGATATTAGAGGTTTGTTCTTTATTTTTTTACCACAAATGTAAAAAAGGCAAAGTAAAATTAGGTAATTACTTCATACAACAAATATATTAAAACAAACACCTTGAACTAATCGAGAGTATAGTATAACATTGCAAAGAAAAAAATCAATTACCCGGAACAGGGGTAACCGGAATTAAGAATGAATGCATTTGTATAGCCGCGACATTCCTTTCAAAGACTAATAGGAATTGTTAAGGAAAATGCATGTCGGGTAAACCCATATCGTCTTATTAAAACAAAATTAAGGGCAACTGTTTGTCTAAGAGTTTATAACTAGTTCATTTTAAAACTATATAATGTAACTGGCACTTTCCAATTTCTTAATATACTCTCTATGGGAACTGGGCTTACTTACATTCTCTGCATGGGAGAATTTCGACTTTAGCACAATAGTCTTTAAATCCAGTAGTTTACAAAAATACTTCATACAAAATGTAAAATAAAAACGTCCGTACGATCCATAGCCAAATATTTTAGCCCAGCACACCTTTTTAAAAAAAAGTAATACATATATTGGTAAATTGAGTTTCATCAAAGTGTCTATGTATCATTTTCTTAAATCTCCATATATACTTCGCATCTTATGCATAAACTGTGCTAAAGGAGAATGTTTAATTAAGGCTGATGCCACGATATGACCCAGTATTAGTGTGGTCACTTGCCAATCAATTTATTACGTTTATCCATTTTCATTTTCAGTGACTTCCATCCTTTTTCTGTAAAAATAAAGTACTTATAGTAGTAAAATAGTGTTTACTGATTCAGATAGGGCCCTTAGTTTTCTTGTACTTGTAATTTTGTTTTTTCAAATAATCGAAAAAAAAATATATTCCCTTATTCCTTTGCGATTTATTATTTTCTTTACAAATTACATGTGATTTTGATTAGAATTCACATTATGTCCTTATAATTATATGTTCTTTGTATATTGATCTTTGATCATGCTTTTCTTAATGGTACTCATATATCCGATCTTTTGGTTTGTTATACTCCAAGATTATGTGTAATATAGTCCCTATATCAAATGCTATGGACGTTTATTTCATCCGCGTTTTCGCGTTTCATGTCTAAGTGTTTCTAGCTCTGATACTCTTGAGCTAAAGTTAATCCCGCTCACAATTTGAGAGCAATACCATTCTTTGCGTTTTTCACAGCCCATGTAGAACTGTCGACCTTAAAGTTACCACGGTTATATTCTATTATTCTTATTTATATATTATCTATTATAATATATTATCTCTACCGTAGTCTTTCAACGTAGTCGCTGAGAAAATATTTTAATTGTCAATTCGGTTTCTCTCTATATGAACCTATATACGATGTAAAATGAAGCGGAATCATCGCATTGTCATTGCGTAAACTTTTTTGTCAGTTTAGAAGTAAATTATGATGGAAGATCTGAAGAATATGACAAGAATCTGATCATCTTGACAAATACATCCATATCAAATAACTGACACAAAAAGTTATACAAGTTTCTTTTTGTATTTAGTTTCCTTATAATCTTTAATCCCATAAAAATTGATTAAAATTTTTTTATATTTCCATTTATACATTCAATACATTAATAAATTCACAGATTCATAATTTATATATTTATAATTTTTAAATGCACATTTATTCTAATCTGAACACAAAAACAAACTATATTTAATTTCATTTTTGTGTGTCATATTTTTGTGCTCGGCCTCGGCTTAGATCCAAACTGTGGCATTTCCATAAATTTTGTTTCTTGGTTAATAAGCTTGTCACAATGCTTTATTGGAACAAAATGGTTATATTTTGATAGGACTTTTGACTCATTAGATTTGGGCATATACTAGTTTGCTACTACCTAACTATACCTAGCTCAAATTTACACTTTTTCCGTACAAATAAAATTGTGCCCATCAACCTCTTTGATAATGTTATCAGTTGGCATAGTTTGTTGATTTAAAATTTTGATAACTTAAAACCCTATTCTTTTGCTGTCAAAATGTTTGTGTGCATCGGTGCAGACGGAAGAAGTGTTTGTTTGGCAATTATTTTTCCAGTAAAGATATTGATTACTTAATGTTTAAAACATAAAAACAACAATTTTGGGACAATTTTTTTTCTGGGGAGTGGTCTTTTACCCCTCAAAATGCACCGTGTTCATGAAAATCGACCATATTCAAATGCAAAGCACCTTTTTCATGAAAATCGACCATATTCATAAATACAGAAGGCAGCAACCGTTTACCTCAAATCGGACGCTTTGAATGGTTATAACTAGTCCTAACCGGACCTTTGATGGGTATACTATATCCAACTAATAAAGTAGAAAAAACAAAGCAAAAACAAACAAAATAAAAAAAAGAAGATGTGTGCATATCGTTGTTAAAATCATAATTTCTTGGGTTATATGTAAAATGAAAAAAAATCCAAGGGTCCGAGTACATCACAAGGTAATTATGATGGACAATTTTTTTTTAAATTGCAAAAATTAAAAAAAAAATATTCTATTTTCATATTCTTTAATGCTGGAAATTCTGGACCAAGGAAAATACAACCAAACAACTCTTCCGTTCGGCCTCCCGCGCCGGCTCTCTCAATACAACATACTCCCCCTAGCACACATACCACAGAGGTTATACAGGCTTTATACTGTGTACTGTAAAACACAGAACAACACACCAGAGGCCGAGCACACAATGCCTTGCAACGATCAATAATTTTACACAAAATGCAACACCATCCATTCCCTTCAAGTAGCCATAAAATCTCCAGACACTCGTACATGACAATCAAAACACACACCACTCACCAACCCGCCAATCACTCTGTGGCTATATCCCAGGTGCATTAAACTAGCAGTCTGTCCACATGCAACCAACTCCCATTCAATTCCAGCGTAATAGTTATAACGGGGATGAAAGTGTAACTTGGATTAAGTGTACGGGGATGAAGGTGTCTCAGGGGATGAATCGTCGCGGTGATGAATGTCCTCGGGGATGAATCGTCGCGGGGATGATGTTCCTCGGGATGAAATTGTACTGGATGAAGTGTCTGGTTTCCGTGAAAATAGTTAACTTGAATAAGTTAATCAATAACAAAATGCGAAAAAAAAAAAAAAAGTTAGTAAGACAAAAATAAAAGTGTTGAACGAAGAAAAGAGTCATTCTTTTCTTTTCGTTTACTGATTTTGCCGACCGCTTAATATTATAATTACTTAATTTAAAACAAAAAAAAAAAAGAGAGATGGCAAATAGAAAGGATAAGAAATTAAGAGGGATACAAAACCACAAGAATGGGTAAAAAGAAAAAAGCACAGCAGAAAGAATGAAAAATCCAAAAATAAGAACTAAAACGAGAAAAAGGACAACGCACAACATTTTAAAGAAGCAAAACAAGAAGTAAGGGAAAAATCAGTTACAATTGAAAACAATCCTAGGCAGGTCATAATTATTGTTTGGTTGAAGCCTAAATGTGAAATTATTTTTCATGAGAGATATGCGACAAAATGCTACTGTTTTATTATTTTTTATGATCAATATATCCGACTCAAAATTCATGTGAATTGTTTTGTCAGTGCTCAATTTCGAGGATAGTGAACGTCTTATTTTCAAACGTCTGGTCATATACATTTTTTTTCTTCTATATTTTATGCAGAGGTAAATTTTCGGAAACAAAACCAATAATCTGGCTCGTCTTGCCTTCTTCAAGTTAAATTATGAGTATTTGATCTGGCTGGTCCTACTCAATGTGTCGGCAAAGTTTTGTTGTTTGTTAAACTTGATAGTTGATTTCTTGACTGTAAAACACAAACAACGACGGGGAAAAAAAAAAAAAAAAGAGAAAAAGAATGAAAAAGAAAGAAAATAAAGAAATAAAAGAAAAGAATAGGACAAGAAAAAGATAAAAGAAAAGATAAAAAAAGAAAGAAAAGAAGAAAAAAGCTTGTAATATACAAATAAAGAGAATAAGAAAGAGAAAAAACTAAAACAAACAAACAAAAAGGGAAAACTAAAAAGAAAGAAAAAGAAAAGAACGAAGGAAGAAGAAAGAAGGAAAACTAAAATCAAACAAAAACTAAAAGAAAACTAAAAGAAGAAGAAAAGAAAGAACTAAAAACAAAAGAACAGAAAGAAAGAAAGAAAGAAAGAAAGAAAGAAGAAGAACTAAAAACAAAGAAGAAAACTTGAAAGAAAGACCATCTAAAAACAAGAAAGAAAACTTGAAAGAAAGAACCAAAAACACCAAAGAAACTTGAAAGAAAGAACTAAAAACAAAGAAAAGAAAATTGAAAGAAAGAAAGAACAAAAAAACACAAAGAAAAACTTATGAAGAAAAAAGAACTAAAAACAAAGAAAGAAGACTTGAATGAAAGAAAGACACTAAAAACAGAAAGAAAGAAAAAAGGAAAAACTTGAAAAGAACTAAAAACGAAAGAAACTTAAAAAAGAAACTAAAAACAAGAACGAAACTGAAAAGGAAGAAAGCTAATGCATGAGAGAGGGATGAAAGAAAAGGAATTTTGTTCAAGTTCAAGTGAAAATAAAAGCAAGCTCTCGGCCTAAAACAATAAGAACAAACAATGTGCAAACATCGAAAACTGTCTGCGTACTATTTTACGATGCCATTGCTCGTCCAAAATCGCCACTTGTGAGACGCATTACCCCAAATTTACCCCAAATCGCTCGGGAATGCCGCGAAATATCTGCTCTGCGTAGCTGGTGACAACTACGCACGGACTTCATTCGAATCCGGGCTAGTCGCCACTTAGTATAAAGTAATTAGCTCGGTGTGAGCGCAGACTAAGTCAACAGGTGAGTCGATATCGGACTATGTTGCAGCAATTCGGGCATAGCACAGAAGTGTGATTTTGGTGAGGAACTCAACACAAATCTGAGAGATCGTCTCGTAACGGGATGTCAAGATCTTCGCATAAAGCGGAACTTAATTGCCACAAGGTGATTGAAAAGCTTTGACTTCAAGAAGGCCTTGGAGATGGCTCAAGCAATGGAACTCGCAGACAAACATGCCAAAGAAAGTGGTACACGTCCAAACAAGTAACATGGTAGATGAACTGAGTAAACAAACAAAGCCACACAGCACAAACACGGACAGTAAGCCAAAAAAGTACAGGTGTACGCAAGACTTGTTACAGGTGTAACAAGCATGATCACTATCCTAATAATTGTTTGGGCGCGAAATTTTGACGTGTCCGTAACTGTGAAAAGAAAGGCATATCGCCGCATCATGCCGTAAAAAGAAAACCGAAAGTCGGGCACAATTACTGTGGTTGAAACGAACCTTGTAATGCCATTGTACCTGCACAGACCACCATGCTTTCCAACATGCACATGGCTAATCCTGAACCTGACAGGAAATCAATGAGGACATTTGAGTATTCTAATGTACAATCATGATGTAACCCAAAGACAACCCCATTTCTGTGCAGTACTGTTCATGACCAAAGGTGACCATGGACCTGGACACGGGGCGGGAAAACTATAAACTAGTGAGGCTACATACATACAGGACCTGGGGTCAGATCAACTTCAGCTCAACCCCTCCCGGATGTTTGTGGTTGAAAACTTCACTAAAACTAAAATACCAACTTTTAGGTAGTTGTGATGTGACGGTGAAACATAAAATGGTCACATAAACCTTGCCATTATTATAGTCCCCAAGGGGAACTGGTGCTAACTTGTTGGGGAGCGCGACCTGTTTGCAATGTCCGCTGCCAAATGAGACTGGTCCCAAATAGTCAGTGTAAAACACAATTCAGTCAATTCGCGTCATTTGAGGAACGTCATGCACAGCTTTTCGCTGATGGGCTAGGTGAGTTGAAAGGTCCAAGGTACCATTGAGGTCGATCGGACCAAGCCCTGTTTCTTAAGGCACGACAGGTCCCGTAGCTCTCAGGACCGTGAAAAGCTCAATTAGACCGTTTATACAAGCACCGGCGGGGATTACTCAAGTACATTTCAAGATGGCGCTCGATAATTACCGGTGGTGAAAGCGCTGGGAGATCTCGTAATCTGCGGTGGACTACAAACTAACGGTCAATCGAGTTGCACGCCAGACAAATACCCATTGCCGCGAGTGGATGAATTGTTTGCAAGGCCATGTCCCGGGGGGGTCCCTTTTTTACAAATTAGACCTTAGCCATGCCTACCACAGCTGCATGATGACGATTCACAGGAATTAGTAACCATCAACACCCCAAAAGGTTTTGTATAGATATACGCGCCTACCTTTTGGTGTATCTGCTGCCCCATCCATTTTCCAGCGTACGATGGATAGCCTTTTGGCAGACGTGCCAAAACCGTAGCATTTCTTGATGGACGTGCTTATTACAGGTAGCTGACGACGAGACAGACACGGGCCAACGTTGATGCCTGTGGTACAAAGTTTTTTGGAGGATGTCGGCTTGTTGTCTGAAACGCGAGAAGTGCATTTTGGAGGCGAGTGAATTTTGTGGTATTTAGGCCATCGCATCACAGTGAAGGTATTTCAAGCCACCTACAGAAAAGTTGAAACGCCGTTGTGAAAGCACCAGTACCACGCAACGTCTCTGAGTTGAAATCCTACTTAGGCCTAATTAATTTTATGCCAAGTTCTACTCATTTGTCAACAACACTTGCTCCGCTGCACAGCTTACTTTGCAAGAATGCACAGTGGTCGTGGGGCCCCGATTCAGATAGCCTTTGAAGCATCAACACTTCTGATTTCTGCACAAGTTCTTGTCCACTTTGACCCCAACCAGGAAGTTGTAGTGTCATGTGACGCCAGCCCCTATGGACTTGGTGCGGTACTTGCTCATAGGATGCCAGACGGTACAGAACGTCCGATAGCTTCTGCATCTCGTTCTTTGTCACCAGCTGAGCGAAATTACTCCCACTTAGACAAAGAAGGATAGCAGTGAGTTTTTTTTTTGCAGTGAAAAATTTTCACCCAGTACGTATGGCATGGGCCATTTACCATCACCCGCAACAGATCATAAGCCCCTATTAGACTTTGGTTTTTTTTTTTTTGTTTTTTGGTGAATCAATGTCAGTTCCCCACCCATGGCTTCATCACGTATCCAACGTTGGGGATTGACATTTGTCAGCGTATCATAGAAACTAGAGTACCGTCGTGGACAAGCGAATTGTAATGAATTCGGATGGACTAAGTAGGCTGCCGTTAACTGACACAGGACAACGACACACTACCACCAACCGCATACCCAGAACCGCAAGATTACGTGTTCGTATTGAAATCACTTGGAATCCACAGCAGTCAACCGGATAAATCCGTCTTTGGACGGAGGACCGGGTCCTATCTCTAGTCAGAGATTAATGTCAATGATGGGTGGCCGAATCACTGTCAAGATGATGACTTGAAGCATATTTCACACGTGCTGATGAGTTGAGCTCCGAGTGGATGTTGTGATTGGTCGCACGATTCCAGAATAACCGCCCCAGGGCCGGCAGTACATGTTAATGAGCTACACGAAGCACACCCTGGCATTTCCAAAATGAAAGCGTTGGCACGTAGTTATGTGTGGTGGCCCCACATGGACCAACAACTAGAGAGCAAGGTGAAACAATGTGGCAGTGCCAATTCCATCGCAAACTTCCACCATTGCCCCACTGCACCCATGGGAATGGCCGCAAGAACCGTGGGAAAGACTTCACCTAGACTATGCTGGGGGCCATGTATGGGCCCATATGTTTCTTGTGCTTGTTGGATGGCACACAGCAGTGGTCGACATACATAATTTGTCCCACCAAGCACCAGCAAAGCACCATTGGAGAAGTTGCTGCAGTACTTTTGCAACGCACGGACTGCCGGCGTGTCATCGTTTTACGGATATGGAAGCAACTCCACAGTTCGGAATTTGCTGACTTCATGACCCCGACCGGAATAAAGCATGCTTCAGATCCGCTCGTTCCAACCCATCCTCGAACGGCTTTAGCGGAAGGGCCGTCCAATCTTCCAAGAATGGAGAGAAAAATGGTGAAGGTTCGTTTGAAACCAAGTTGTCACGATACCTCATGCGCTATCCGTCTTCCCCTCACACTACAACTGGTGTTTCCCCAGCAGAACTGTTGATGAAGCGTAAGCCCTCGTTGTAGATTGGACCTCGTTCGTCCAAGCGATGGAGAGCCATGTCAACGCAGAAGCAATTGGACAGAAAAACCAACCAGATAAATGCACGTTTCAAGCGGGTGCCTGGTTTTAATGTGAAAACTTTGCCTCCTGGAAACTCATGGTACCTGCTCAAGATCTTGGGTCCTAAACGGTCCGGTGTCCGTACTCGGTGAAACTTCAGGACTGGACGTACTTGAGGAGACCGTTGACCATGTGCGTGTTCGATCAAAATGATGAGACTAGTTGTGAGCCTCCGGAAGGTGATTATATGATTGGGATATCACTGTTTACTCACTACTCAGCGGTGGAAGAAGGGAATGCTAGAATGATCCTGGTCCCACAGGCCAGTAGAACAGTCTCAATCTGGTCAATCTCACCCTGGTCAGTCCGATCAGTCCTAGAGGCGAGACATTTTGTCCCAGTCAGTCCGTCAGTCTTACCGCAATAGAAAAACACCCAGCGTTATGGTTGGAACTCTTAGAAAATGTAAAGTTAATTACCGCAAGAAAAATGGTAATGTTTAGTTGGACATTCAAACCGTGTGTTTTGATTGGACTTTTATAATGTGTTCAGTGAAGTGATTTCAGCAAGCCAATTAAGGGTTATAAAAACTTTTATGCTATGGAACTAGTAGACAACTGAAACACTTAATTCACATGTGGTTTAAAATTGATTTCAACAAAGAACTGAAATGAGAAGTGGACTCATAAAATTGAACTTTTGGTAAGTTTTAGCCAAAGTTGAAGTCACGAACTTCAAGATTTAGGTAGTGTTATATAGTTTATCACCACTTTATGCAGTATATTTCAGAAATGACTCTTTTCAAGGGGTATTCCATTGAGTACACCCTTTAATTTCATTTAATTGGACATTCAGTGGCAGTTAAAATTTTGCCACACTGATTGATGAAAACATTCCATCATAACCTTCATTAAGAAAGTGATTACATGTATGGCTGACTCCAAAATTTAAAGTTAATGTATCATGGTGTGGAAATTTTTTAACAAGTTCATTAGTTGTGTTTGATTATATGTCAGCCTGTATTTAGATTACATGTAATTTTTTTAGATTATCACATTACAAAATTGGTTTTTCCAGCAAGAGTTGAGGAAGTGTAGTAAACTGATGTCAGTCCACAGCCCTCTGACTGGGGCTTCATCCGAGCTGCTGTGAGCTTAATTGGGCGACGCTTTGTTTTAGGGACTGAGGTCGTCAAGATCAAAATCCAAGATTGGCTTGGAAAACAATTGTGAATCCACGTTAAATAAATCATCTTTGCGAGTCATATAAGTCTTATGTTGTTCTGTTGGAAAACTTAATCAATGGACTCAAATATGTTGAATTTACATAATTTGTAAATTTGGGGCACTTTAGGAAGTATCTCCCCTAGGAAAATGGGGATTGGATCTACTACTGGTGTGAACTCATTTATAAACAATGTGAACTTGGTTTACGTGACACGTCAATATGTCCTCCCCTACTTGCCAAAAGTTTGCTAGAATTTGTGCCTTACCAAGAGAGCTACAATCTTTGCAAAGAAAAAGTAATTTTTGGACTTTTTTTGGTTTGAAACTGCTTAACAACGGTTTTGTTTTCAAAATTGCTCCAAAGAGCCCTTTTTGCTGAGGAAAATACGTCGGGGACATGGTATCATGGAACTCCAAAGGTAACAACTACTATTTTGAAATCTTCATTACATAAGCACATCATCGTTGAGCTAGAATTATAATGTTTATGTTCCTCCAAGCAGCTTATATTGCTATAAGATTAACGTGAGATGTTAAAGAACTAAAAATAATTTGTGCTTATTGCAAAAATATGTTGCTTTTATTGATTTATTTCTGATCAACATGGTAAATGTTATGTTATAAAAATTACAATCACTTTGTCCACTAAGCCAAATTTCTGTTGTCTATAGGTCACTTCTAATCCTGGTTTTCATATGCGAGTGAGTTCACATAGTGGTCATCAGAGGTCAACCTGTTGACACCTCATATGAGCCAATAGTTCTGCCCAAGTATGAAGTTAATCAGTGACCACGTGGGAAATGTGTTGCATATTTGGACAAAATGGGGTCAAAGTTCACATTTAGGTCATCAGAGGTTAACCTGCTTTTGACCAAGTATGAAGCTAATCATAGAATATATACAATGTGAGAAAAGATCAATTGTTAACCTTTGTTGGATTTTAATGAAATTGGGTCATAAGGTCACAGAGGGGTCATCAAAAATCAATCTGTGTACATCCCACATTAAGTCTAGGCCAGTGATACTTTTGAGTAACTTTGGTGGCTGTAGCATCTTATGTGCCAAAGAAATGCAGTTATAGATTTTCACAAAATGGGGTCAAAGATCACAAAGGGGTCATCAAAGGTCACTTTATTTACACCACATACTTGGGCCAGTGGCTCATCTGACCAAGTATGAAGTTAATTAGTCAATGCATATGTGCGAAATGTGCAATTGTTAACCTTTGTTTATGGCCACCGCCCACAACCAACAGTGGAAAAAGACATCCCTATGCGTCTTCCTGCTATAAAAGCAGGCGACGCAAAAAAAGTGTTAAAACAATTTCAGACAATAGAAAAGAAATCCAATGCAAGTTTATATTTCCAAGGATTGAAGAAACTTGTATTTATTTGTGCTACTTTTTGATGGCTGAACATTTACATTCCAGAAATCAAATAATTTCCATTGTTGACAACACTGCTAACTTCTTATTGATGAACATGATACTACATAGTGATTTCAAAACTCAAATTGCTTCATTAGAACCGACCTTCATAAGGAGTCTCACTATAAATTGAACGCTCTCACATAAAAGTGCAAAGCATGGCATCCCATACACATTGTGGATGCAGTGAACTTCAGCCTCTGCTAACTGTAATACAAATACCACTCCTTCCAGAGGCTCAAGTTCACTTTTATACATATGAACACACAGTATCAATATTATTGCGCAGAAAATATGAGAACGTAATTCAAAAGTGATCTTCACATGGTGAATCCATTACTTTTTCTTACAAATTTATTATTGGTTAACACTGCTACAGTTATTTTTTGTATTACAAAATGGGCAGCTTATCTATCAGCCAACCAACCAAAGATTTCAAATATATGAATAAATACATCTTTAAAAGAAAGCAGTAAAAAATAACATCAGCTTTTCTCTATGTCAACACACAAGACATAGAACTATGGGAGAGGGAATAAACTGGGTTTTACGGCCAGTTTATCTTACTCTACTGTAATTGGCTATCTACAGGTAACCAATTCTATAAACCACTGGGAGTGTTTTAAAATGTTTTATGTCTGACACACAAGAATTGAATAGTACAGAATAGTAGCTTAACAATACTCATGGCATGCACACACCACTAACTGCATTGGGCATATATCAAAAGAACTGCCAAGCATGCCCAAACATGTATCGGCATATGCTCGTGATTCTGACCAGAGTGAAAAAGTAAATGGTGTGTGTATGAAATGTTGTATACACACAATATGCTTGCTCATTGTGACTTTTGTTATCTTTCACTACTCAAACAAAACTGACATACTCCAATGTGTTTCCTTGCATATTCTCAAGCATATTCAGAAGTGAATTGACTGCCTGATTCGACAGTGTAGAAATGGCTGTGTCCTGTCACATCAAAAAGATCCACTTGTGCATTGACAAACAAGGTAAGTTTCTGGGTTTTACTTTTCTTTTTTTTTTTAAAGAACTCATTCAGGTCAACTGAACCTTCTTTTTAGAGATCGGTCTCCAGCTGCATCTGTTTGTGTGAGTTTAAAAAATGTTAATATGAGTGAAAATAGCAGTTAAATAACTACCAATGACAAAAATGTTTACAATAATTCATATTTTTAAAATTTTGCAGAACCACTGGTTTAATTACCTGGCAAAATATTAATTGATCTCTACATGGGTTTTATAAAGTTAAAAACTTCAAACAGCCTTAACACAAAATGGACAGAGTCGACAAGTGTGCCTAATTGATGCGACTTGTTATGATAATACGCGACAAGAACTAAACTGTTCTTTACACAACTCATACCTGCATTTAAAGACATGTTCGAGAAGTACCCAAGATCAACAGCTGTCACTGTCATTTCTTTAAATGAATCTCTTTTTATTCACAATCTAGTCAGAAATAGTTTCCTCGGAAGTCTTGAGTTGCATGTTGAATAGGCATTTATTATTGTCCATCAGAATTAAACCAAAAAGGTTAGTAAGAATGTCAGGTTTGGTCTGCAGGGACCTATATCAGCTACTGGACTTGGGTATTTCTTGCACTAATGAAGTTCGAAACATTATGGGAATCACAAACCGTAATCAAAATCTTATGGGTCAGTTTTAAAAGTACAATGGCATGTTCAAGTTGCACAATTATGCCTGCATAAAATGTCTGGAGCCCATCATGTTTTATTCATAAGCAAATACAAGAGTGTTGGTAATTCAGCATGAAGGAATGTCAGTTCTCACTAACAGTCATAGTGTTCAAGGTTGACACTGCACCACATCACGAGATATCACCACCATAAATATTGGTAGACTCTAGCAAAAATGGATGATCGAAAACCTGAGGAAAATCTTAGGGAGACCTCAATGCACTATGACGTAGGAAAGGAGCAACAACATTTGAGGTATTTAATTGAGGCCTTTTTTTATTAAGTTTTCCCCATTCTATATTTCTATTGAATTTGCAAAAATATCTATGTGTACCCTAACAAGCACAAAACTAGCAATTGTTTAATACATTATCAAAGTCACTCATATCCACAAAATGTAACCCCATTAGTACATCATCAAAGCTATATTCATGCCCATAAGACTTGAATCCTTCGTGTCCTCTTTAGACGATCCCAAACACTTAAGTG
The DNA here is from genome assembly GCA_023653785.1 of Ophioderma brevispina. Classification (NCBI taxonomy): domain Eukaryota; kingdom Metazoa; phylum Echinodermata; class Ophiuroidea; order Amphilepidida; family Ophiodermatidae; genus Ophioderma; species Ophioderma brevispina. The sequence goes on from JAMKCH010002485.1 coordinate 80,120, forward strand.
AACATTACGTCAAAAAGGCAAACAAGAATATCATGTCGAGCAATTTTTAACATCCAAGAAAATATGACTTATAACTTGCTGTAAACACAAAGCTTATGTCGCTTTTGTTAGTAATATCATTGATGCATGCATACATAAAGCCATAAGGTTACAATGGGAGATGGTGAATTCCCCCTCCCCTAAGTACTGTTGTTACTGGTGGTAGTCTGAAGGTAACAGTCCTACAGTTAATAGCTTAAATATAACTGCACAATGCTCATTTCAACAAATACATCACAAGACAGTCAAATGTTTGGGGGCAATGAAATCAAGGTTAAAATAGTACAATAGTACACTAGGATCTAATATTTAAATTTAAAATTAAAAAATGAGTTGCCATACAATGAAAATTCCAAGGTGGGTTGGTAGGTCAGACTTTGTAATATTTTTTAATAAAACTAAAAACAAAAATCACCCAAATTGTGCATTTTTGAGAAAAAGTCTTCAAAAACTGCTTAATTTATTTAAAATGGTTGTTTTTCGCTACCTTAAGGGTTTTCCCTCCACATATTTGGCAAGGGTTAGTTACTGGAAGGCAATGCAGCATTTTTAAAAGTCCTGAAATCACTGCTCGTTTTAACAGAGCAGTAGCGTAAAACCCGAATTAAGCGTTTTCTTAAAGTATTGTAAATACTTCCAGAAGGCATTAACTTTTTACCCCTTAAAATGTTTTTCTATTAATCTACTGTTTAACTTAGGCAAACATCATTTATATACTCCTGGTCAAAAGAATCCACAATCCATAGCTGTTTGACCCATTGCAAGGTTTTTTAATTATTTTAACTAATTTCAGAGTTAACACAATTTTCACAACAGACCCAAGTAAGGAAATCTAGCACTTTTGCTCAAATCTGTACTTTTGTGGGAATCTTGTGGGACTTTAACGTTATAGCACTCCCCTATTGTTCAATCTTCATCCTCCATAGAGATATTATATAAAACTTCATTTTTGAAACAAAATTCAAAATCTTGCATAAAAAAAAAAAATTGATGGGCTAATATTGCCAGTTTTATCGCCAAGCGACAAACAGCTGAGACCCTTTTTTCCCAAGGCCTAGCCTGGCTATCATGATCAAAGTTTTTATAGATAGATATATCTAAAGATCTTTAGCCACTGCAACCTGCAACACTTCATATGCTGGAAGACTGACTCCAAACAGAATGGGCCAGAATACCACAGACAGATCCCAAAACCTCATCAGTATGAGCATGTGGGCAGTGGAATGCGGGTGCAATGCATTGGAAAATGACATGCTTTTCAAGTTATTAAGGTAAGCATTATATTGTTACACTTGTTGGTGCAAAGGCCTAACTAAACTTAACCAAACCTGCAACACAGCTGAGGGAGGGGAGTTTGACCACGAGTATATTAATTGGCAAAATCGTGCATTAAATCAAGAACTTAAGTCACGCCATCGGAAATTCCATTACTCTAACCAATATAGGGTGAGAATTTGCAGTTCCATTATTGGCTATGAATTTTTTTAAAGTTTAAAACTTAATTATAAAATACTTCTTCACACACACTATATTAAAAAAAACAGAATGTAACTACAAGTGTTTCACAAGATTCATATTTTTGTAAATCTGCATCCCAATGAGCAAACATTCCCCCGAATAAATATAGGTGTCGGGATTTATTTAGGTCTTGTTAAGACAGTCCAACCACTCAGTGGCGTAGCCAGAGGGGGGGCAGGGGGCACGTGCCCCCCACCGAGATGTTTTGTCGGTACATAACGGTCCGTCGGTACATTTGTCCAAAAAGCTGTAATTTTTTTTTTAGTGCGTGGTGCATGATAGAGCTTTATGAAAATTGGTTACTAATAACTGCTTAATTGGTCAGTACTACTACCCTTTGAGTATCTTTGCGTTTGCAAATCCCCCCACAAGTCGGTACAATACACGCGTCGGTACATTCACAAATCTGTGCCCCCCTTGCCCCCCTCGTCAACAAATCCTGGCTACGCCACTGCAACCACTGATGTGTCTCTCCCAACACTAGTATGTAGTTCACCAGTTTGCCTTTGGTTCTATGCAACAAATCATGTGCTGGTGTTGTGAATGTGATCGTTTTGTTTGTGTATTACACGCTTCATGATCCTTTAACCTCTAAGGATGAAAATGTGGAACTTGTGAAACATTAAACCGATTGCACTCTGAAACTCAACAATGTGTCTAGAATGTAGGACTTTTGCACGAGTTAGTGTTCATGTTAAGTTAAAACCAGAGTTCAAACAGTTTCATGAATGAGCCCCTGATCTGTGACGAATGAAGTGAAACATTACACTAGTAATATGAGCAAAATAAACGTGCTACTTCAAGATGGCAAACTATCAAAGAAACTGTTAAACTTGGATTACATAAAATTTCTGCTTGGTTGTTACAAATCATTTGTTTTACATGCCCAAATCACAACATTTGGCAGTCAAGCGACAATTTTGGCTTTTTAAGCTTTATGTTTAAACTGCCAACACAATGGTATTGGGAGATATGCTTAGCATAAATATTAGGTTAGCTTCAATTTTTAACACTGTGGAATTTTGCAGATTTCTCCCGAATGAATGTTAGTACTTGTGCGCAAAATGTTGCTTAAGAGAGGGGATCCCCAACACAACAACTGAGATTAACCCATGTCCACATAAAGACAAATTCAATTTACAACACAATCTTGTGGACATATATTGCTTGGTGTCGTGTCACTATTTAATAGAAACAACATTATGCAGATAGAATTTTGTCTTTAATCCCTGCTACATGACTTAATGTGCCCTACAATGCACTCTGCAGTTTACCCATGCCTGATTACATAATCATATGAAACAATACTTAAGGGACCATGGTGAAATAGCAGTGCCACTTTCCCCAGTTTGGCTTAAGATTTCCCTTTTTCCCCCATGGGAAATTAAAGTACATAAGCTGCATGTGACTGCAGCTAGACTCCAGCAGCCGGGCTGGGGCACGCTGCCCCCAACTATTTCAATATGACCCATAATACAATTATATGCAAAAGGCAACATAGTTACATATTGTCCTAATTTGTACAAAAAATATGAATTCAAATTTCACAACGGAAAAAATGTCAAACTTAAAATTAGTAATTTTTATAACCATAATCACAGCTAAAGAACAGCATAAGAAAACAATGTTATCCAAGATAAATGCAAATTGTATAATGAATATGCAAAACGGGACAATAAATATTCATCAACAATGATCTTGGGATGAGATAGGGCATGCTTACAGCGGACACACCTCTAACATACAAATTGTGCTATTTCACACAGGGCCATTAATTCCTTCACTTACTATTTGCCCAATTTTATTTAAAATCCTAATCCCTGATTGCTTACCATTTCCTTACACATATTACAAATTTTCTGTTAAATTCAGTGGTGTTCCTGCAAGCAACATACATCACAGTTTGTCACTCACAAGAGAAGATTCGAGGCAATTTGTCTGTTAGCTCATCTCAAAAACTAAAACACCACTGATCAAAGACTTGAGCATTGGACTTTTATTAATGCATTTTAAAAATCCCATTGACCATACAAAATGCATAATGTTTTCCATTTTTAGAAAAGTTATATGAAAATAACAGAATTTCTTTGACTGCTGCATGTAAAGTGCCAAAGCCCAACCTCACAACAGGACTTGTCCTTGATCTCAACAAACTCTCAGATCTGAAGTCTGTACAAAAGAAAAACTGAAAACTTCACGAGAAAACCCAGCCACCATGCTTTACACAATCACTTGCTTTATCTTTCATCTTTTGCAGGCAGAGCAGAGTGATCCCCATAATACATCCTGTGAAATCACAGAATAAAGCCTGTCTAGTTAAGCAAGAAACAAGCGGCTTCATTCTGGGACATCACAAGATCAGGACTTCATGATAGTTTGTCCATCGTACACTGAGTGGTGTAGCTCAGTAGTTGTTTGATCAGTAGAAAAATTGATGAGATTGTGTCTTTGTTCGTCTGTGCATGAACAATCCTGTCGACATGTTCTTTACTTGCATGTGGCATACAAACAACTGTGTTGTACCTCTGTGCCTCTGGTGCACATTACCCTATAGGCATAGTCGGGGCTTGTGTCATAAGGCTGATGATTCTCAAGATATGGAAACCAACAACAGAACTGATTCCAGAGAAAGAAGATCCTGGCCTAACCTCTCATCCTGTTTTCTTCTACAGTTAACTGTCAAATATCACCTTTCACCTTATAGCAAACAAACTACAGGAACCACAGTTCATTTTCCATAAGTGGCTCTATGACCTCAAGATCCAGTAATGTCAACTTCAAAGGCCTAATCAGTCTTACAGTGCTTGCATAGAAGGCTGGCAATGTGGAAAAAAAAAACATGTACGCAGCCAGAGCACCAGATAACCTTCAAGAAGCTATTCCTTTCATTGCTCACAATGGCCTTTGAAACAAAAACCTCTAGAGATTGAATCAAGAACATTATACACCTCTGCTTATGCCAAAGTGCATGACACATAAACATTTCCCCAATGGCAAACAAAACAGACAGCCCTGATACTACAAGGAATCACCAAATTCTTGATCTGCAGTATGAAGCCCGGTCTTTTTAGTATCAAACTATAACTGGCTTGCCGATGCTTTTGTACTAAATGAGTTGTCTTGCATTTGCTAACGGAAAGCACTCCCACACCAAGCAATTCACCAACCAAACTGAAATTATGTCTTGTTACATTTCCGTTTCATCATAGGACATGTATCGCCAATAATCCATCTATAACAGTATGTACACCTCAACTGAATAGGGCTCACTTTTCATTAAGCAGCAACTGATACACACTCGAACAAAATCAAGGGCAACACCAAGTTTTCAAAGAGATGTGCAAATTCTGGACAGGGATACCAATCAATCAAAAAAAAAAATTAAAAAAAAAATAATTAAAAAAACATGCTGACGACTTAACTTACGGACAATTAAGACATCGGTGAGGAACAGAGCTAGGGAACGGTTAACAACACAAAGTAAAAAATTGGCTACAAAAATGTCACAACTGTGTACGTATGTTTAAAATGTACTTCTTAGTAATATAACAACCAGCTTCGCTTCATCAGCACATGCTGGTATAGGTATGCATTATTTACACAACTGTATGGTAATAATTATTAACAATAACTGCTTATTATTATAATAATAATAATTGTAATCATAAAAATTGACTGTGCCATGTGTGAAGAGGTTTTTTTTTTGTCGTCAAAGCTTCTGTCCCTCCGAAACAAAGTCAACATCGTCGGTATTATTGTAATATAATATGTACAGTATATCAAATGAGCTGATACATGTCTAACTAGGGGTTGCCCCTCACTGTTTCACTGCTTGAGAACCACCCCTGCTTCAAACATTAGTAGTGGCCTCTGTCTAAGACCTATTCGGAAGATATCAAGTGTTAAATGTGAGTTACTCGAAACTTCTTTTTAACTTCTTAAAACTACTTCGGGTTTAAGTAGGTAACAATTACCATCCAAACACTACTATACTTGATTTAGGTAGACTCACGATTTAACTCTAAACACAACATGCAGATCCAAAGAGCACACACTCAATAAATTGTTTGTTGAAAAGAGGGGGTAAAAATTGGTGTGGACAAGAGGGTAAGGATCCACAAACTATCCACTCTAAGTCATGGAATGAGTTGTGTTTATAATCTGTTCGACTGGATCACTTGTCCAGTCTGGGGGGATGGGGTGGGGCGAGGTGAGGTTTGGGGTGACAACCGTCCCCTATGAGGTTTCCTAGCAACAGTTAAAACACTGCACTCCAGCCATTTGGAACACTCCGTCTTCGGATAACACGGGGGCATGTAGATTTCATTATATACAGTATGTCCCCCATGCCATGTGCAGAAACTGACATGTGTTTATATATTTATAATATTTATATTTTATATTTATAAGAAAAAGAAATCACCAATTGGCATTATAAATGACATATCCTTCTAACCTACTCCTTGGTATATTGTACTATATTCATACTTCAATCACAAATATGAGACAAAACTACATAATTATGTGCAACTATAGCTTTGGTAGTAAATTAGTAAATATCAGTCACTTTGTTTTCTTCTTAAAACACAGAGCATTTGACAGACAGATGGTATCCAAGCACATATAGATTACCATGGCAATGCGTCACCAAGGCAACACTTGCATTGCCCTTTTGTGGGCTTCTCGTAACATTTTTTTTTAATTTTCTTTTTCTTTTAAAAAACATGGAAGCAGCATTAAGGGAAGAAGGCAGAGAGTAATTTACAGCAGGAATGCTTCCTTTAAATTAAGTTTCTATGGTAACCAGCTTTCCATGGCAATGCGAGACAAGCAGTGATCACCATGGTGACAGCCAAGTTTGCTGTGTGCCACTTGCAACTGACACCGATTTGGACTTGCAACATAACTACTAATGTGCAAAATCTTCACGTGAGTTTTCCCCCTAAAATTGGCCTATACAACACAGCTCTACATGAATATTGATGTCATTCATATCTCAAAATTCTTTTGGTAAAGGAGTCCAGCTGATACCTACCAAATACGAGAGTGACATCAAAATTTACTACAAAGGACTACACATATCCAGAAACACATTTACAAACACAGTTAACCTAAACTAAAGCTACACAATATTTATAGAACCCCCTGTCAGATTAGGAAGAGCTCATCTTCAGTGAAACGGCACCTGATTTTTTTTTTCTCTAAAAGGTAGGACATCTATGCGTAGTCCAATCCATGGGACGCAAGATATTGTTGGGGACGATATAAATGGCTACATAATGGTCCTTCCACATGGAAAGGATTGTACCTAAGAATAATATTTATATTATTAATGTTACATACATATATATATAGACTCAAAGGGCGCTGCAAATTGCAAGACTTAATGAAAGACAAACCAAACCCAACTGCATACATGATGCAAGATGTCTTGCTGCTGAAACAAGAAATCTTGAAACTGATGACTCCAACATCTGTGTCAATGAATGACTCAAGACACCTTGCAGTTGATGCAAGACATCTCAATGCTGCTACAATACACCTTGAGGACTAAAACGAAGCACCTGATATGACACTTGTGTTTAATTTGGAGATGTTGAAACTGAAAGTATATGTCTTGAACTTGAGGTCAGATGTCTTGAATGCATTACAAAATGTGTTGTTGGCAACACGAGATGTCTTGATCCTGATGCAAGATGGTGTTTATATTATTGCAACAAATCTGTCATTTAATACCATTAATAGTAATGTACCACAGAAGTTGAGACGTTACTGTTGTCTTGGTATTGTCTTGGCAATCATCTTAGTATGGGATTGTTGGTATTGTTGGAAATGTCTAGACATTGGCACTGGATGTCATACTGTTGGAAATAAGTAGATGTCTGTCTTTGCTTGGCATGTACCACTCCTCTCTTCAATTCAGTGCTCTGTCAACATCCTAAAATGCACCTTTCCCGTCTGCCTGCCAATAAAGGGTGGCCATGTCCTGTCGCCATGGTTGTAAGTAGCATGGCAACAAGTGTAGTACTATACCCATCACCGTCTGTAGTTCACAGCTGCTAGAAATGCCATTCCATCTAAGACCACCCATTAGAAGCCAAATGGCAAGTAATTGTATAAATTCTACACTGTCGCTTGGTGTTTAGAAATCCATTAAATACCAACCCTGTGTCATCAACATGCTGGCAACCAAGTCCATTTTACAGTAACAGTAAACATCAAGCAAAAGGTTATCTTACACAATAAGTACTGGCTAACAGCCCACACATCCAACACTGATTTATAATCAATTAGTTGCTGACTAACATTTCAGTCATTTTAGTCAGTGATTGGCTTTTAGTAGTCTTTATTATGAGGCTGCATACTGTAAACTACAGTGTTGTTTCCACACTATGAAAACTAACCGTTGGGGCACTATCCTCATCCTTCTTTACTGCGTCTATGTCGTACGACTCTCCCATGGGTGGGGACATGAACTGGTGGACGGAGTTGTTGATATTCTTGTGTTCTATGCGGTGTTGCAGACCTGCCTGGAAGGCGTGTACAACTCGAATCTAGAATGCAAAGAGGAAGGAGTGGATGCATTAAACCTGCTTTATACAACGATGTGGTTGTATATGAAGTTTCCATTATAATGAAACTCAAATGTCACAACACACTGTACTTGAAAACAATATACATATAGGCATGCTTGTAAATGACTACGTCAAAACTCAATACTGTACATAATAAACATGTAAAGCAAAAACAAACTACAAGTACATGCAAAAATCATGTGACCCAAGTGCAATGATTGAATCAAGATGTTAAGCTAACACAGGACTTCTTTGCACATTCACTATAATGAAACGCTTACTTGTGCCTAATCGTTGTGTAATTGAACAAGGTTGAAATATACGAATTGTAAGTTTGTGTCACAGAAAATGGTTGTGTGTCACAGAAAGTGGTTCAATTATGTGTCACTGAAAGAGGTTGCATTACACCTTTAACTGAATGAGACTGGGCCTTGTTTCATTAGACTTAAAACATTAGACACTGAATGAAGCTCAACTCTTCATTGCCATTGATTCAGCTCATAAATGAAGGTAAATCATGTCATACTGATGCATAGAGCACAACAACATTCAGTAAAGTTAAGCTTTGTTTCACTGAATCAAGTAAAGCTCAACAATGTCTAAATTGCTCAAGCATTTGTCACCAAGGCCCAGCCCTGTCATCGAATGACACTCAACCCTTATGGCACATTCATGAGTCTCAACTGTGCCCACTGAATAACAATATTTCAATGGCAGAACTCAATCATGTGTCCCTGACATAAACCCTATGCAATATGCAGCCATGGTGTCGGCCAAAAGACCCATTTTAAACCCCTACTATACAAAATAACCTTTGATGAATCCTAGAAATATTCCAATACTACTGGTTGCCCAAGATACTCCTTGTGTTTCTTCTGCAGACCATTTCATCTATCACAGCTGTTTGACATCATACAAAGTGTCTCTTATTTTTAGAATGATTTTAAGCAGTGGCGACACAATTTTGACAACTGATATAGGAAGAGACATGCAAGAGCTATTTCTCTGCAAAAAATCAGACAAATCCATAGCGGAAATCTTGCCATGGTCTCCAAAGGTCATGATTTGTATGTTATAGCGCCCTCTATGTGCTCATTCTCCATAGAAAGACGTGGAAAACTATATTTTAAAGAAAAATCATATTTGCCCGTAATGAAATTTCGTAAAATTTACACAGGATGTAGTTAGTGGGCTAAATAATCCAAATCAGTTGTCAAAACTGTGTCGCCGGCGATAATTTTTGTTTCATTCTAGTTTTGTCATAATAAATGAGACTTTCAAACAGCTGTGGTATATCACCATGGAGAATGCTGTATTGCATTGGGTCTATAAATAATGGCTGTGTGTCATTTGGCACATGTTTTTTAGTGTGCCCTTGAGCTAACTTAAGCGATTGCCTGCTTTTAAGTCACAATGTGCACTTTCTCCTGCTCTTGGCCATACTCAACAGATTGATTGAAAGATCTCTTGCACTGGGCTTCAGTAAAATTAAAGGAAAAATAGATACACATATTATTCACAGATACAGGTAAAGAAAACATTCACACCTCTGACAACAGTTCCCTACCACTTTCCTTGCAGTCTTCCAGCATTAAACTACACATTGGTTTGCAGTCACTTGTGTTAAGAATACAGGTTGGGCAATCAAATTATCCTAAGTCTAATTTTCTATTACGGGATGGGAAGTATATACTACTGGTGCATGCCCTAAAACTGAGTGTTTAACATATAATTTTCACCATGCACACCACAGTGTATTTGGTTAAGTAACAGACTGTTAGTTGAATATTTTAACAATTTAGTCTTATTCAAGAAATTTTCATTCATATAGAAAGAGCAAACCAATAATGACCAGTGTGCTCACTGTATTTGAGTAATTAACACAATCCCCCATGTGGGCACACCATTCTTCCATACGTACACTGCTTCCCTACATGGTTACACTGTTACCCTTTATGGGTATCCTGTTCTGCCCAGTGGATACACTGGGTCCTCATATGTACACACTGTGCCTCCATATACATAATACTGTGCCTCTATGAGGGTACATGTATTCTCTATATGAGTACACTTCACTTCCACTTGGGTACAACTTGTTTCCAGGTTGAAGGAAAGGAAATTACGCAAACACACACAAATGTTCAATTGTTGTGATCTCATTTTGCCGCTGGAAAGGTTAGATTGGGAAACACAAAAATGTTCAATATGAAAAGTGAACAAATAATACTCACTGATGTCTTCCAGTACCTACCCATATGGAGTTTACACACTGAATAAAGCAGATACTAAAAAGCCCTGCCCACTTGAAGTTAACAATGCAACTTGCATAAGACCAATGGCAATGGTATCCATAGTGAGTCTTCCATACATCTGTAACCTACTGCCACCAACTACACTGCTTCCCAATAAATTAGCATTCCACCATATTTGTTCCAAGTATAGTCCCACACTTTACCGTTAATAATCTCATTCCTAAGCTTTGGTACCATTTCCAAAATGATGCTTTATATTCAATAATTAGAGATTATTCCCAAATTCTGGAGGAAAAACTAATTCTAGCACTTTCTGAAGTTAAAATGTTTATTAAGCTCTTTAGGTAGTTGACATCTGTGATTGGCAACAAAATATTTCTGCAAATTTGGCACCTTTATCATGGCAGCTTCATTGAACCTACATCCAATTACAAACACACCCAACTTGACCAATTACCAAACTAATATGACTATATTATAGGACAATTCTCATGCCTTTACATACGTATATCCATTACCAATGAGTTTTGAAAAAGAATGCAGAGAATCAAGGGTATAGGAAATAATGATTGGGACAAACATCCTCTAAGAAAATGCCCAGAACCGGTGCCTCCAGAAACCATGCAATGACTTCTACTGGCAACATAATTGGTATTAGTTAAATAAAGAGTAGATGGGGGAACATTGTGCTCTCTAGTGTTATGCTACCACAAACAGACAGCTCATAGCTTTTGAGAGAATTGCAATAGCAACAATCTCATGAACTTCATTCAGGAAATTCATCAACAAGAGATTTGGTCAATCTTGCTTAAGTTCTCAAGAGACATCTGAGCATCATGACTCTCTAAGTTTCCCAAAAGCAAGCTGGACATTACTGGACGTATGTTTTATGCATGTGTGGAACAAAAGACAACTTGTCATGGTTGTAGAATCACATGCCAATGATCATTGGCGTGTCTTGGGGGTGCTTTCGGGGCGCGCGACCCCCGGGTTCATGCCAAAAACATGCAAAATCAGCCTATTTTTAGTATTAGAGGTCCTTCCGCCCCCCCGGGGACCCCTCAAAAAGCCACGTTTGGATACGCCGGTGATGATACCAGTGAAAATCTTCATACAATCCACCATTTGTTTTGTAGTCTAATAGTTCACCATTCCCTAACAGGTACCATATCATTTAATTAATCCATGACCTTCATTATTATCATACCACTAAGGAAGATCTAAGCATACTACATGTCCAATATATGTTTTTTTTCTTGGTCAATGAAGGAATATTCAGCATGTACAACACTTGCATTAGGTCAGTGTTTGTATCTGGGGAACATTTGTTTGCCAGAGAAGGTATATTTGATGAATTCTTTGCATTGAACACATGATTTTGGACAATATCAAGAATGACTTGGTGGCATGATAATTCATTCTTGTATTCAGCATTGGTATAGTGGAGAAAATTACCATGCTCTCAGCCCTGTGCTAGCTTCAGCCTTATCCAGTATGGGGCTTTGCACATGGGTAATTCACTTTCCTATAGATGAGATGACGTGTGACGTCAACGCTGGGCAACGAACAAAGGACTGCCCGGCAGTATGCGTGAGCACCTGCAGGGCTTGTGCTTTTAAAATTCGCGCTCAATCAGGCGTGATAAGGCTATTGAATGCTGTAACTGTATGGGCATATTCTTCGCACATCTAACATGTCATGTAGAACAGGTGCTAACTTGTGTTTGTAAACAATGATGTCACCTCATCTATACCACTGTACCACTGTCTATCCAATAACTAATGTTCTACAATCACTCCACTTAACTCTTTCCCATCCACCATGAAGAGCAAATATTTTTCCTAAAGATTCCAACAAACACACAAAACCCAACAGAATATGGTGTGACATAAAAGCACACATTTTCCAGGCGAGTCCATATCCTTCATGATACCGTAAATGGATCAAAAGTGAATGTGGTTACTTTACAATACAACCACAAGGTGATCTAAAGGTACAGTCACATAGAAGACAGCTCCCGACCCAAGCTCTTCCTGACTAAACAAGACCGCATTTTTTTTTTCAAAATTGGCGACAGTCTTGTTCAATCTTGCAAAATTTACAATTTTTATTCCGACCAGGGATGATTATTCTACAGGTTTCCTCATCGTCAACGAGACAAGGGATGCTCACCAGGGGCGTATCCAGGATGATATACCCCCGGTGGGCAAACTGAGGATGGACTTTTAGCGCCCCTGTAGAAATTGAAAATGGCGCGCCTTCGCACGTCTTGTTGTATATGCATAAACATACACATTTTTTTTTGGCAAGCATTGCGAGCCGGAAAATTTTTGCAATTGTGTCGGCAAATGGACAGTTTTGTCTGGGAACGCCCCTGCAAGTGATAAATAACAGTTAGTTTCAACTTCCGAACAACTAAATTTATTAAATCAACAGACGCCAACTTAACGCCGAAAAAGGCTGAGAACGTGGACGGACGTAGATTTAGTTGTTCATGAATGAATGCAGCTACATTCTCCTTGATTTTGCGTTAGCTCATCTTTGAGGCTCAATTTGAAGTTTTTTTTCCTAATAATAATAATAATACTATTTGATTTTTCCTTTATGGGAGCCCTTTCTTAGACTTTTTTCGTACCCTTTTTTATCTCTATATTCTAGGCATGTATTATGCCGTGTAGTTCCTCTTACGTTACACGGGTCCATTTATATGAAAGCGTAACGTGTACACGCTTCCCATCCATGAAAAAAATAGCCATCATAAAGATTCATTTACCTGTACCCCACAATACAGAAACAGTTTGTTTTGTCACATAATTTTCACTCAAAGAAATAAGTTTATTACTATTTAATACAGGTCTAATAGATCTGTGAAAAATAAAGAACAGTCTAAATTATATTGTGAAATTGTTGACCTACTTTGCGTTGTTAGTTCACTAACCTTGCCTTAATGTCCCATGGGTAAATATGGAGCCTTCAGAAATCATTTTGGAGTTAAAGGGTCATGAGAGTAATTAGTTTTCAATATGCACAATCAATATTACAAACTGGCAAAAAAAACCCTCAGCTCTTTACCTAACTTGCCATTGGGTAATCTATATTAGATACATATATAAGGCACATAATTCATGGTAAATGCATTTTTGCAACCTCAGACAAAGATATTGCATACGTGGACATAAATGAACCCTGATCAATGAACAAGTAACTATCAATTATATTCATATTGGGGCAGCAAAACTATCATTGAGTCTAAACTTAGTTTAATTTTACAGAACATTTTTTTTTCTTTTCAGAATCAGATATTTAACCTGGCCATTTTTTACCACTAAGTGTACACGTCTACCACATTTTCCTTACGTTACACGGGCTTTGAGGTCGGGTCACGGTAAAACCGTGTTACGTTTACATGCCTACTATATTCCTCTTTTTTAGATTTCCCTTTTGCACCCCTTGAACTTTTTTCAACCCCTTTCTTTTCTGTTTTTGACACCCCTTTCATTTCTATATCCCCTTTTCTTGCCAGTTTCAGTTGCTGTTTTCGCTCCCTTTTCCTATTTTTTCAACCCTTTTCCTTTTTCGATTTGATGCCCCCAATTTCCTTTGCCATTCTTTGCGTCCGTTTCCTTAAACTATTTTAAAACCCTTTTCGGGTTTTTTTTCCAGTTTTTGACGCCCTTTATTTTTTGTTAGCTCCAATTTATTTTGCTATTTTAGCGCCCCTTCCTTAAACTTTTTCTCAACCTTATACTTTTGACGCCCCTTGTTTTGATGTCACCTCATCTATACCACTGTACCACTGTCTATCCAATAACTAATGTTCTACAATCACTCCACTTAACTCTTTCCCATCCACCATGAAGAGCAAATATTTTTCCTAAAGATTCCAACAAACACACAAAACCCAACAGAATATGGTGTGACATAAAAGCACACATTTTCCAGGCGAGTCCATATCCTTCATGATACCGTAAATGGATCAAAAGTGAATGTGGTTACTTTACAATACAACCACAAGGTGATCTAAAGGTACAGTCACATAGAAGACAGCTCCCGACCCAAGCTCTTCCTGACTAAACAAGACCGCATTTTTTTTTTCAAAATTGGCGACAGTCTTGTTCAATCTTGCAAAATTTACAATTTTTATTCCGACCAGGGATGATTATTCTACAGGTTTCCTCATCGTCAACGAGACAAGGGATGCTCACCAGGGGCGTATCCAGGATGATATACCCCCGGTGGGCAAACTGAGGATGGACTTTTAGCGCCCCTGTAGAAATTGAAAATGGCGCGCCTTCGCACGTCTTGTTGTATATGCATAAACATACACATTTTTTTTTGGCAAGCATTGCGAGCCGGAAAATTTTTGCAATTGTGTCGGCAAATGGACAGTTTTGTCTGGGAACGCCCCTGCAAGTGATAAATAACAGTTAGTTTCAACTTCCGAACAACTAAATTTATTAAATCAACAGACGCCAACTTAACGCCGAAAAAGGCTGAGAACGTGGACGGACGTAGATTTAGTTGTTCATGAATGAATGCAGCTACATTCTCCTTGATTTTGCGTTAGCTCATCTTTGAGGCTCAATTTGAAGTTTTTTTTCCTAATAATAATAATAATACTATTTGATTTTTCCTTTATGGGAGCCCTTTCTTAGACTTTTTTCGTACCCTTTTTTATCTCTATATTCTAGGCATGTATTATGCCGTGTAGTTCCTCTTACGTTACACGGGTCCATTTATATGAAAGCGTAACGTGTACACGCTTCCCATCCATGAAAAAAATAGCCATCATAAAGATTCATTTACCTGTACCCCACAATACAGAAACAGTTTGTTTTGTCACATAATTTTCACTCAAAGAAATAAGTTTATTACTATTTAATACAGGTCTAATAGATCTGTGAAAAATAAAGAACAGTCTAAATTATATTGTGAAATTGTTGACCTACTTTGCGTTGTTAGTTCACTAACCTTGCCTTAATGTCCCATGGGTAAATATGGAGCCTTCAGAAATCATTTTGGAGTTAAAGGGTCATGAGAGTAATTAGTTTTCAATATGCACAATCAATATTACAAACTGGCAAAAAAAACCCTCAGCTCTTTACCTAACTTGCCATTGGGTAATCTATATTAGATACATATATAAGGCACATAATTCATGGTAAATGCATTTTTGCAACCTCAGACAAAGATATTGCATACGTGGACATAAATGAACCCTGATCAATGAACAAGTAACTATCAATTATATTCATATTGGGGCAGCAAAACTATCATTGAGTCTAAACTTAGTTTAATTTTACAGAACATTTTTTTTTCTTTTCAGAATCAGATATTTAACCTGGCCATTTTTTACCACTAAGTGTACACGTCTACCACATTTTCCTTACGTTACACGGGCTTTGAGGTCGGGTCACGGTAAAACCGTGTTACGTTTACATGCCTACTATATTCCTCTTTTTTAGATTTCCCTTTTGCACCCCTTGAACTTTTTTCAACCCCTTTCTTTTCTGTTTTTGACACCCCTTTCATTTCTATATCCCCTTTTCTTGCCAGTTTCAGTTGCTGTTTTCGCTCCCTTTTCCTATTTTTTCAACCCTTTTCCTTTTTCGATTTGATGCCCCCAATTTCCTTTGCCATTCTTTGCGTCCGTTTCCTTAAACTATTTTAAAACCCTTTTCGGGTTTTTTTTCCAGTTTTTGACGCCCTTTATTTTTTGTTAGCTCCAATTTATTTTGCTATTTTAGCGCCCCTTCCTTAAACTTTTTCTCAACCTTATACTTTTGACGCCCCTTGTTTTTCTTACTTCTTTTTTTTTCCACCTTCCTTTGTTCATTTTTGGCACCCCTTTCCTTTCTCCGTTTTCTTTTCTTTTCTCTTTTTGCTGCACCTTATCAACACCTTTTCGTTTCTCTATTACTTAGCTTTTCTTATACTCCAAGTGCTTTTTGGCGCCCCTTCCTTTACTATTTTTATAAGTTCTCTTCTCATTTGGTTGCACATTGTTTATTCGGATTTCCCTTTTATAATCCCCATTTTTGCACTTCTTAGCTTTCCCTTACAGTTCCATCCTTTGTAATTGTCCCCCTTCCCCTTTTCATTTCCCTTTCCTCCCCTTCTATCTCTAATTTGCTTTCTTTGTCTTCCCCTTTCCTTCCTTCCCCTTTCCTTTCCCGAGTTGTTGAAGCCAAGATCGGGAGAATTTAATTGGCAACGCCACTTGTTCAGTCCTTGATCAGTCGCCGACCTTGAAACGACAGCACAAGTTGTGACATGTCGCTGTCAAGACTGCTCATCGAAACATTTGTTTCAAAATTAGCTGCAGTCTTGTTCAAACTTACAAAATTTACAAGACAAGAGATGCTCAATCACCTAGCAGTAGGCGACAGTATCATAAAATCAATAAGATCAATCATGGTACTTGTTCAGTTCCCAATCAGTCGCAGACCGTAACATGACAGCACAAGTCGTGACATCTTGCTACAGAAAATAAGTCGCCGAGTTTAGTCGCCGATTGAAGATGTCCAGTTGGCTTGCATCTTCTCTCCCACTTGGAGCAGACTCATTGCCGACCACTTTCCAACTACACACAACCACTTATGATGCGCGCATGTTTTTACGGCATGAAAATTCAACTTTTGTGTGATCTTTGTGTGTTTTAGTAGATCAAATGCCCATGTACAGTTGTTCATGCACAGGATAGGTTTAGCTATAAGAAATTATTTTCGGAAAGGTTTAACCTATTTTTGGCGAGAAATTTTAAGATTCAACTATCCCCCCTCTATAGTTTGGATATTAGCAATATGGAGGATTATTTTGAAGTCAGTGGGTAAATTGCATTGTGTTTCGTGCAACCTTGGATCACCTTGAAGCAGGTTCTTCAATGAAAGAGAAACCTTCAACCATTTGCTCTACCAAGACTTGCTTGGTCACCAGCAGTTACATTTTGAAACCGATCCTTACATTTTTTGTGATATTACCTAACCATTGAAATAACGTACAAAATTGCTTATCACTCCATTTGTTAACATATATTACATACACCACTACTCATAAAATCTGCATTGATCACATAGGTAATTAACTTGTGACTGGTTTAACACTTTCCCCAGACTTTGGGCTACTTCTAGCCCAGATTCGCTTCAGCGGTTCCATTGTTTTAGGCCAGTCAAGTAGAACCATTACTCAAAACTAGCGAGACATATCAATTCTGACCGCAGACGGCCCTAGATTTTCTAGCCAGAGTGTCTCGCCTTACTCTTTTGTGCTCATGTCACCTCAAGACTAGGTTTTGTTTATTTATTTAGAAGAAAGTGTTATTGCATCCTTGGACCTAACAAGTTTTCCCATTTTTGACAGCAACAATAAAATCCTGAAGACCATTTTCACTCAGTTTCACCGTATTTAAGCTTTTCAACATTGGTATATGGCCATGCATTTTGAACTCGCCACCCAAAAAAGGTGGCGATGTTGCATATTTCAGAATCGTGTTGTGCATATCTCCACCAAACAAGCAGATATTGTATTGCTTTTGGTCTCACTTTATAGCTAAATGGCATTAGTAGGTCTGCAAATAAGAACTACTTATCATTGAATATGGTGTAGTTGTGGTTGATTGAATTCAGAACAGTCGAGGTGGTGACAGCGGTGGAGGCATTAATATCCCAAAACCCAAGGAATCAAAATACATAATTCAAATTAGTGTAGGGTATACCCTTAAGAAAATATGTTAAAAATATTCACACAAAATCAAGATTTTTATGTTTGGTAAGTGCATATTTTTTCACACCCTGTATTGCCATAATGCTTTACTCTAACTATTCAAGTTTGGATATTTTATTAAAGTCCCAATACCAATTTATTTCTAAGGTTTCATATCTCACAATTTTTTTTCCATATTTTATCTTTTGAGTAAATTTCTGTATTTTTTACTGTATCACCCTCTATAATTTTTAAGCCACCCTGTACATGATCTTTATTTTCGTTGAATCAGATTCCACAGATCATTAGCTTTCAGGAAATATATACTTTTGTTGAGGTAAGAGCTATACTTTTGGAGATAAATTAACTTGAAGCTTGATAGGTGTCTGTTCTTTGCAATTGGTTCGTGCAATGCGAAGGGGGGGGGGGAGAGTTCAAAACACATGGCCATATGGGATCCAGTGACTTGTTGTCAGCCAAGACTACTGGTTTCCAGTACTTTGGAGATTATTTTGACACTTGTCCAATTTAAGGATTCCTTTGCCAGAAAACATGTTATTAGTGTGTCTAATAATATCAAAACACTTTTGTTTCATGATATCTTAAAAATGTAATTAACTTCTGAAATTAAATACAAACCTAGAATCTCTAAGTTTAATGAACATACAATTAGTGATTGTGTGTGCTGGTAGCCTGGTACTAACCTATGGTATATTGTGTGAAGCAGCATCTACTAGTATACTAATTATCTGGTTTGAGTTCCATTAACAAGAGATTTTAAAAAGTCTTGCATCAGTGCATGTCTTTGCCTGTAAGTTTGACCATTTTTGGAGCTTCTTAATGTTTGTACTTCTAATTCTGTTTTTAATTCTTCATTGCAACCAGTTTGGATGTGAATAGGCCACCATGATGTATTACTATGAATGCTTTGTAAATGCAACTATCACTGATCTATATACAATCTGGCTCTGTTATATTGGAAACATTGACGGCAATGATAATCCCAAACAGCCCCCCCCCCAAAAAGCAGGTGGTTAAGAGCTGAGATGAATATACTAAACAGAGAATCGAAGCAAGTAATCAATGGTGTTTGGCAGGTGCAGTGTCTGATACAATAGTGTGATGTTAATGCAATGATTCCGTCGAAGATGATTGGAAGCAGAGTAATCGGTTATTCCAATACATTTCAAGGATAACCCCAAAGATTTGCGTTTGGCGGGCTATTTTAAATCAATGATGCTCACACGTGTGTGCTATTTGTCAAACGCCTTGAACACAGTTTTTTAGTACTCAACGACTATGAATATAAGCCATGGTATATGTAAAAATGACCCAATTTTGTACATCATGTCGACTATAGGTATCATTTGCTCAAGTTTCAATGTATTGTTGACATTCGGATATCTTAAAATCTAATTGAGTTAATTAAAATGTGTATTTTCTCTTCAATATCACAAAAATTGAAACCAAAATGTGGACCATATTTCTTCAAAATATGTTTTTAACAGAATAGGATTTAATTGGAATTTTATTTTATTTGACTATGTTATGAGAAGAAGTTATTGATGACCTGGCCCAACCAGAGTGTTATGTGAGCCGGTCTAAGACAATTATATTCATGTTTAGGTATGAATTGAAGCACAAAATTGTGTAAAATAGTCTGATTTGCAGGATACCTGATCATAGGAAAACTTTAAGGTGCTCACAGCGCCACCGTTGCGACCGAGTCACCTCAAGCCGAAAACGACCATGGTTCGATACGCTAGAGCTGTTAACAATGGACTACAGCTATGCTTCGGATCTCTGTTAGGGAGGTATATTCGTCTCAGGTTAAGAGCGGTCATTTACACAAAGTGTTCCCATTGAAAAGTGGATAAGCAAGACAGAGTACACAATGAGCCCAATTCAGTAGCTCATTATGAAGTTGTCGGCGCGCATGGATGGCATGTCCCTAACGGGACCCGAGATACAACTTCTGTTAAACAGGAGTCTCTGGAATGCTATTGTAGTGGTCCTTATTAGACCAAGTGTCCCACGGTTGCTTAACTCATCCAATATACAGTTACTGTTGCATGCCAATTCCAGTGGGTAGAGATCAGGGGTGCAATCAGCTCTGGGCTTAATGATATTCAAAAATTTCAAGTCTAGCTCACACACAGTAGCCTAGGGACTGAGAGAGAGCAAAACAAACAAAAACACAACAAACACACACAACACAAACAAACACACACACAACAAACACACACACACAACATTGTTATCATGATATCAAATCACTAATTTCCGTTTTGATTTCACAAAAATGACAACCGGATACCTTGTTGATACCCCTCAATCTGTTTTTTTAATGTTCCAAAACCACTTGATTCTAGATACTGATAAGATAAATATTTCGCAGGCAGTTATTTTCGTGAATTTGCCAATGGCCCATTCGTGAGTTAGTATTTCGCTATTGTCAAATTTGTTAACAGGCAAATGGTCATTAAACTACTATGACCCCAAAATAATAATTTCATCTCTGATAGTTCTGTCAATTATTATATCTTTTTAAAAGTTCTGACTATATTATCTTTTGAACGGTTAAACCCAGTTTTCGCAGCGTATTTGCGGATCTAAACTCTTAATTCTGGTGGGTTAAACCCCATTATTCATGCCCCGATTTTCTTCCCAGACCACGGTCTCTTTTGTCAGTCATTTATCCGGTTATTTTAGTCGCGGTGCTAAAATCACAGTGCGAACTTTCCGGACCTTTTGCCGATTTCCCCGATAGATGATCGTTTCGTTCAGATTGAGTTAATCATATTTCAAGTGTTTACATGAAGTTATGAACGCCGAATATGATCCAAACAGTCTCCGCACTACAGTACCCTGTAACACATGAAACAATGCCACATGTCAAGGGTCAAGGCAAAAGGCACATGGATGGCTGCATTAGATTTCAAGATGTGCCTTTTGAGATCAGGGCATTTGTTTTTTGGTACCCGCCGGCGCGGCGAGATTTATGGTCTTCGCTTCGATTATTTTTTTTAACGTTGAAGTAATATTATTTTTTAGTGAGTTTTTATTTTCGGGTTATAGATTCGCGAAATTCGTGAAAATAAAAGCCTCGCGAAAATTTCTACTTATACAGTTATACATCTAATCAATATCCTACAAGAATTGGCCAAATAGTTACTAGATAACTTGTCTGAGAATATTTGAAAAATACTCAAAAGCTAATAGAGCCAAAGAGGCTATTAGGTGCCTTAAGGAAATATTGTTTCCTGATGCCTGTCTGCTCACTAGCGGCCTGATATTTTTATTCTTAACCCATGCCTTTTCTAATGGTATTTGCCAGTGGATCAAATGATCTTCGTTGGTCTCAAAAGTTTTTATATAATTGGTTTGGCAACTAATTTTTGAGTCATGCACATGGGTAACTTAATTGGTAACCAAGAATAAACATTGCAAATGGGTGTTTTGTTGTTGATTTGTGTGTGTTTATGTTTTTTGGTGTTTTTTACTTTTTTATGTTATTTTAATATTGAAAAGACAATTTCCCAATGGTGGAATCCAAGAAAAGCAGAAGCATAATACCTGCATAATATGTCTCCCGATTCAGAGTTTGCTTCAAAACCTCACTGCCGTTAGTAGCTTATATTGATAAAACCTACCCCATAAAAGTATAGAGAGCCAGTCAACCCACTAGTCCCAACTGTACTACCCATGCACAAACCTCCTCTAACAATTCTATCACATTTTAATACAACAGCAAAGTCCAAGTGTCATTCTCGCTTGAAACTCATCCGGCACTTTGTCATTTGAATTTTGCGTCAATCAAAGTCTGAGAGAAAGAAATCGGGGTTTTGTAATATTA
Organism: Ophioderma brevispina; assembly: GCA_023653785.1. Taxonomy (NCBI): domain Eukaryota; kingdom Metazoa; phylum Echinodermata; class Ophiuroidea; order Amphilepidida; family Ophiodermatidae; genus Ophioderma; species Ophioderma brevispina. The sequence goes on from JAMKCH010002485.1 coordinate 102,061, forward strand.
TGCCCCTCTGTAGCTAAAACGGTTTCAATGCAAACTGTGTACCATATTGTACTAATAAACGCCCCGGGGCGGGCATTTTTCAAAAGGGGGGAGTTTATATATAAAAAGTGGAAAGTCAAAAATCCCTCAAAATTCGCCTTACAAGCTTATTTTTGCGATTGTATGGCCCAAATACCAAATGAACGAGCAGGCGGACACTCTTTTCGCAGCTCCCGAGGTCAAAGTTTCCACACTAATTAAACTATGACAATGTGCACAAAAGCGATTATGATACGGATTAGACAGTCCCGGCAATTAAATCGTTGATTAGTAAGATTAATCTCATTTTACTTTGTTTTATCCCAAAAATCGTAGGGGGCGTTTATTAGAGCAGGGGCGTTATTAGTGAACAACACGGATGTGGCAAGCTGATTCATAGAAAAGCATGTTTAAAGCGAGCAGTGATATCCACTAATTTTGCTTGCTTATGTGAAAGTCATTTATTATCGTCAAATGAAGAGGCGATTCATCACAATGCAGTGGAAAGCTTTGTCGAAGTGATCTAATACATCACATTAGAAAACTGAGTAAAATGCAGAACTGACATTATTCATTTACTTAGAATGCATTGTAGCAAATGTAAAATGGTAAATCAATCAGGATGGTCTCTTCAACTTCAAAGGAAATATATAAAGGTGTTCTCTTTCTAGCTATGCTCTAGATTCAAGCAATGTAGCAAATTTACACGAGTAATAGTAATGTTTTATTTTTTTATTTTTTTCAATTTAGAGGACCGAGCCCTCAGGAGGTATACCCACAGTGGTTAACCACTCTACTAGGGGATCCATCGAAAACTGACCGACGGCTTGGGACATCAGGGGTTCCACCTACTCTTCTCGACAGACTGTGATATACATGTTAAGGTTACGTCTCTCTGTACATGGGACCGACAGCTTAACATACCCTCCGAAGGATGGGATATTCTGTGGTTCATTTGCCCAGGTCCAAATGAACCACAGGAGAGAGCAGAAACTCTAGTTTTAATCAATAGTTCTTATACAAATTATTAAGTCCAGAATTTAGTACCCATTAAATCCCCGCTAGTGGCCCTACCGGGGTTTGAAACGGGGACCTCCTGCACACCAAGGCAAATATCTAACCAGTGGGCCACACGCTTTCCCTCGAAACATGTGATAATATGCTCACTAAACTTGAGGTTATTTGTACAACTGGATTGCTTTGTTAACTTGTATTTTTCTTGTAGTTCACAAAACAATAATCAGCTCTGCAAAACAGAATCAGAATCCAAATTGCTTCTGTTCCAATAGTTCATCTAGTTTATATGTAACGTAGAGTATCCACCCCCCCCCCCACACCCATTTTCCAATTACACTAACCTGGACAAAAAAGGTTGTGTTGTTCATGTCCAAAGCTGCAGGACCACCACTGCCAATCCAAACACACCACTCTTATGAAAATGGAAAATTTGAACGATGATCTACATCCCATGCTTTTGCCACAAATGGTCCATTAAAGGGTTTTACCCCCCAAACCACTTACGCATCATCACATATGACGCAAATTGACATTTCCACGTCCCAAATATTAAAAGATTGCCGGCAGTTAATTTTAGCCTGCCATTATATGTTTTACTACACATAGCTCTAAACATAACCAGCTTTGGGTGCTTACCAACAAACAGGATTATCAGTGGCCATCAGTATCTTTAGAAGTTTATGTTCTTTGAGCCAGTACTTCCTCCGAGTGGTGGGCCATGCAAACATGGCAGCTCTTGTGGTGGGCATTCCATCACACAAACCTTTCTTGGTGGGCTAGGGTCTGTTAGTAAACACCAATGTGTCAAATCTTATTTACACCTAGCATGGGACTGCTTGACAGACCACATTTATTCGGAAGATGACGTTCGACGGTTCAAAACAAAGTTTGATAAATCTAAGGGTATCAACTATTCACAGACAGAGCCTCTGAGGTACTTTCTCTTTACACAATAACCCTTCCCAAAACAGCTTTTTTTAAGTTACCTTTTTTTGGTTTGGCAAACCCTCTGAGTTCGGGAAAAGGGCGCATCTTGCTTATTTGGCCAATTTTAAAGTTCACAAACCTGTTACCAAACCACATTTTTAATTCTAGTAATGAGTATGTGTTGCCATCTATCTATGAGTGAAAAGAGTGGAGACCACAACCATTCCAGATGTTACAATTTGGAGATCAAAGTGGCACTAAGATTCTACTTCCCTTCTAACTACACATCTTTCCACGTTAAAAACAGCATACAGTTGTAAATTGAGATAGTGATATATTCATTAACCCTTGTTTAACCCAGGGTTATTCCAAGCCTTTCGTATTTCACCTGTCAGAGAAAAAGGGTTTATAAAACCAACAAGGCGAACTCGTATTTAAGCGATGCGTAAAATATGTCCCCGCCGAATGTCGCGATCACTAACATGTAATAAATGCAACTACAACACCCCACCCCCTCCCCAACACCCCAACCCACACACAACCCACCCCATCCCCAACACCCTGCAAAACCCCACCTCCTCCCCAACACCCCGCAACACCCACCCCTAACACCCCGCAGCACCCACCTCCAACACCCCGCAACACCCACCACCCTCCCCAGCACCCACAACTCCCCAAACTTTCAAATTGCAAAAAAAGATGTGCCCCATGATAGGCTTTCATGCAGCGCAGGAATTTTGAGTACCCAATGTACGGTGTCAAAAATATAGCAATTGCATATTAATTAGCTCATTTGCATACTCAATTTGACAAAAATATGCCCAAAATCTAATCATGTCGAGAACTCTTCAGCCCGCTTCCTTCCACCAAGGTACATCATTATACGCCTTACGGAACTCCAGAAAACTTGTACACAGGCCTTGCAGGAAAATGTTCATAAATTATGCAAATGAGATACTTAATTAGCATATTTTACGCCCAAAATCTAATCAGGTCGAGAACTCATCAACCCGCTTCTTTCCACCAAGTTACATCATTGTTGCCCTTATGGAACTCCAGATAAATAGTATACAACGTGGGTTAACATTTTTTATCACAGACGGACGGACGCTGCTCATTTTATAGTCCCCGTTCCGAACTCGTTCGGCGGGGACAACAAAACAGCTTCTGGCAATTCTCTGCATTGAAATTGTGACAACACTACTCCTCCCAAGGGATAAGGTGTACCATAAAAGCCCTAGGGAAAGGAGGCTGGTGAAACCCAAAGATTATTCCTTGCAAGTCATGTTACAAAAAAATGCCTTGATTAGACAAAGATAACCTCCATTTTCCCTTGTACTTCACAGTTGCCCTTATCCTAAAAGGCCTAGTCAGAGCTTTCCTGTACATTGTGTTTTGTATAAGTGCACCCATTCATGCTTGTTCCCAAAATGTCAAAACATTCTGAATCTTGATAAATGGTAAGGTGTTCTGGTTTAGCAAAACTCTAACTAGGCCTTCGATTTCAAAGTAGTATACACATCTTACCAAATTATTTTTCAGGTTGCTAAATTCAACATTGTTATTTTTGTCAGTCTAGTCAATTCTGAACTACAGTCCAAGTCATTAAACTTTACAATGTATCTGTGTAATTTAACATTTCTTGTAAACTTTCTCATAAGATCGGTATACTACTGAGCAGCAATGCACTGTCCTTGAGAAAATAGAGCATAAAAAAGAAGAGATGTTTGAGCATGCTGTAAAAGTCTTAAAATGGTTTCATAAAATAGAGGGGAGGGGACTGGCCATGAGAGTAACATGCTGTAAAAAAATTTCAAATGTTTCTGGTAAAGAGACTAGCCAAACTGAACAACTAGAATGTCTGTTTTTTCCTCTGGGATACAATGTAAACACAAACTACACGACCAATTTCTTCATAGTAGTTACCACGCAGCTACAACCGAGTAGACATGGATTAGTGGGTGAGTAGACATGGATTAATTACCCACTACATGTACAATCACTGGCCAGGATTCTGTGTATTTTTTTATTTTTGCCGCACAGACGGATAATGTACACACAGCGGCTGTCTGCACCGTCGTGGAGTAGCTACGTGGTTACACCGGCTCTTGGCGCACATGGTATTTATCATTGCCAATCTTGTTTTTTGGATATTTTTGGCATATATTTGCATTTTTTTTATTGAAAGTGCGTGAATATGGGGGTTCTTGACGATGCCCGATTTGAATTTCGTAATGATTTTTCTAAAAAAAAAAAAACCATCAAAAATGCTAAACAGAGACCAAGGTTATAGTGCCCTCATTTCATCCACTATCAAAATGGCATGGTGGTAACTGCATGGTAGCTACATGTCTACTCTGGTACTGTCTACACCATATGCACCTTCTCTCCACCTAGTGAGCAAATACAGGGTAGCCATTGGGGTAGGTACAGCAGAGTAGCCACATCACTGTATACCTAATAACTGTGTACTTTGCAATCCTTATTTTGCAGCTACAGCATTGCAGCTAGCCCAGTGTGTACTGTGCAGTAGCTGCCATGGTAGACACCGTGTACTTGCCGTATAGGCTACCATGCGAGTAAGAAAACGGCCGTGTAATCAAAACCATCAGGACATTGGGAGAATTCCAGCACTGTGGAAGAGTTTCTGATGATCGGACAGGAATAGGAAAAAGTTGCTTTTGTAGATAAATAAAAAGAAAATTGCTTTTGTATATGAATAAGAGAAAGTTGCTTTTGTAGATAAATAGGAACACTTTGCTTTTGTAGACAAATAGAAGAAAACTGTATTTGTAGTTGAATAGAAGTTACTTTTTTTTTTTTTTTTTTTTTTTCTGGTACTGTCTACACCATATGCACCTTCTCTCCACCTAGTGAGCAAATACAGGGTAGCCATTGGGGTAGGTACAGCAGAGTAGCCACATCACTGTATACCTAATAACTGTGTACTTTGCAATCCCTATTTTGCAGCTACAGCATTGCAGCTAGCCCAGTGTGTACTGTGCAGTAGCTGCCATGGTAGACACCGTGTACTTGCCGTATAGGCTACCATGCGAGTAAGAAAACGGCCGTGTAATCAAAACCATCAGGACATTGGGAGAATTCCAGCACTGTGGAAGAGTTTCTGATGATCAGACAGGAATAGGAAAAAGTTGCTTTTGTAGATAAATAAAAAAGTTGCTTTTGTATATGAATAAGAGAAAGTTGATTTTGTATATGAATAAGAGAAAGTTGCTTTTGTATATGAATAAGAGAAAGTTGCTTTTGTATATGAATAAGAGAAAGTTGCTTTTGTATATGAATAAGAGAAAGTTGTTTTTGTATATGAATAAGAGAAAGTTGCTTTTGTATATAAATAGAAGTTGCTTTTGTATATAAATAGAAGTTGCTTTTGTAGATAAATATGAACACTTTGCTTTTGTAGACAAATAGAAGAAAACTGTATTTGTAGTTGAATAGAAGTTACTTTTGTACATGTATAGGGAAAAAGTTACTTTTGTACATGTATAAGAAAAGGTTGTTTTTATAGATTAAAAGGAATGAAGTTGATATTTGCAGTATATCCCAGACATAAACTAAGACATTCCAGTTGCACCTTTTCTCAGTCTGCAAGGTTGGAATAGAAGTCAAGCTTGGATTGGGTAGGATGTCTAAGGTTACGGTGTAGGTAAAATCAAAATGCAATCATTCTTTTATTATTACTACTGTCATTACCTGTTTCATTTTCCTTTCTACAACGACAGTTGTGCAACGTGTTTGATAAAGGACCACTATAATCGCCATCACAATTTCTTTTATGAAAAAGTCGTCCACATAATGTGTGCATAGAGCTGTTGCATGTAACACGCATCTAGCATTTCCTTTGCGCGTTGTCATGGCTCTGTCTGGCGGGAATGCGGGCGTAGTCTTGCCGCAGAGAAAAGGAATTATGACGGAGAGTATAACACAACAAGTTTATGTAAATAAATATCTCCAAGTAACTCTAGCTGATCTATCCTTTTCAATTGCTGCAGTTACCAGCTTAATTGAGCCCCCAATGGATTATCTCAGAAATGTTTTTCTTCGCTAGTTTTGTTGCTACTCTTGCTGTTGTTGAGAAATATCACATACCACTTTTTTTCCTTCTAATTTTGCCAGGGGTTTGTTTATTAACAAAATCCAAACACTTAACTCCTTCAGAGCTACATTCTAAATCACCCTTTTTATCTAATTATTCAATATATTATTTCCCCAACTCAAAATTGACTGGTATTTTTTCTTTACACCCGTTCATATTTGTTGGTATTTGAGTCCAGAAGTTTTGAACTAGTAACTGCCATTCTGATGAAAATATACTCGCACTCAAATACACATACACACACTAAACACTCAAAATCTAACAACAAATTACATTTACATGATGTAAAAGTTTGAGTAGTCTAAATACTATGATAGTAACATTTGTCTTCCTCAACATTCTGTGATGTGGTTTTCGTTCTTCTTGAAGCAATGAAAAATGGCAGTGACATTAAGTTACCAACTCTTAGCAGCCCAGGAATTTCACATAAGTTTCTTAATTCATAAGAAGTATGTTGCTATTCACCGCAGAAGTGCCACATAATTGGACCGATTGCTGGGGCAATGAATCCTATTACATGGCACTTCTACAGCAAATTACATAGTAACTATATACTACATGCTCATTTGGCTCTTAACAGAGTAGTGTACTATACAACCCCTGAATTATCTCCTTTAGTTCCCATCTATCCTGCAATTAGCCAATTTCTATCTTAAAATGACTTCCTTTGTATTGTGCAGTTAGTTTGCCTTTAACCATCTTATGGTTGGTGTTTTGATGTCTGTATTTGATGGGAATTTGTTAAACAAGACAGACACCCAGTCAAGGACACAAACCGAGGTGAAACCCTTTGCTAGTGTTTAAGGGCACACGGCATTGGAAACAAGAGGTTGCATTAAATGCAGCCTTAAGATGCCATCCATCAGGGTTGATGGTATCCTCTTAAAGACTGCCAACTCTTAACAGACATTCCTATAGTTCTATCCCCAGCTCCCATCAACCAGTTTTCATTGGCTGGATAACTGAAGCAACGGCGCGGCTTACAATTTAGATCAACAACACACAGGTTGATGTGAAACAACTGCAAGTGCCTTTAAAATACGCCGTGCTCGTTGTTTTCTATAGCGTAATGCTTAGGCAAAAAAAAAAAAATTGTTGTATTGGAGTAACGGGCCAGTGCAAAATAGGGTAGGGCGGGCTTTTTTTTTTTTTTAATAATGCATTACTACATCAAATCATCACACATAGTCTATGTAATGTTATTAATATTGATACTTTTGACTCTTATTATTGAAAATCTTAAAGAGATGTTGCCAAAGTCACACCAGAACACAAAAAACAAAAAATATTGAGAAATTCGGTTAAAAATCAGGGTAAAAACAACTTGAAAAATAAGATTTTTGAAAATCAATGAAAAAAATTAGGGTAGGTATACTTTTGTACAGGGCTTGATTTTCAAAATTAGGGTAGGGCGAGTTACTCCAATAAAACAATTTTTTTTTTGCCTAATAGTGCTGAAGCAACTTTAAAGCATCTCGCTTATAACTGGATGTCAGATTTTGGGCGAAATATTGTGAATCAACAACGTAAAGGAAAGACATATGGCCATATTACAGAACTGTGCTATCATTCCCAGAATGGGGGTCAATCCACAATGCATTGCAATATTGACCCGTGAATGATCTCTACCCGGCAAATTTCACTTGGGTCACTGAAGTTGGCTATTTTCCCCGAATGCTCGCTCCAGTAGAAATTGCCCTCTCTCCACTATCGTACACTATTTACCGGGAAAATATCTCACCGCTAAAATACTGGATGCTCAATAGAAAAACGCTAATAATCACCTCTCCCCAAAGAGAAAATGGTTAAAATTGATCATTTAGTCATCCCAATGCTTAAAAGTCCATGACCTGATTGCTAATAACCTAGTCCCAAGAACCCCCAAATTTTACTGGAAGTGGCAAAAAGCTATTATTCCCTCCCTCCCCCCACCTTTACACTGTGAAAACATAGGGCAAAAGTGACTGATTTCATGTCATGACCCCCAATTTTGGTTGACCAATATTAAATTTTAGTGTTCAACGAGCTTTACAAAAAAATCACTTTTTTAGGGCTTGCATCAAAACTAAATCATTGGCAAGAAACTTTACAGATGGGATATTGGGTACAAGGTAATCCAATCAAGAAGAACACTTTTTGTAGCCAAATCAGGTCATCCCCTTCAATTCCCTGTGTAATAAAATATTTTCTCAAACTCTCTCCAAGGAAGATATTCACTTAAAAACAGATTCCTAAATTTTCACTATACAAGTTGCAGGCCCCTCCAGATTTCATGATCAAGCAACCTTGACCATGAAAATTGAAAGGAATACATGTAGCTACTACATGTATATCTTATGATAAAATCTAATATATCATAATTCACATATAAAGACACATACACACATGTGCACACACACAAACACACATAAGTGCTACCAAAAATGCACACACATTAATGTGAACACACATACTTGTGGTGCAATTACTGGACGTGACCATTTTACACTTTGGAACATTATTGCAAACACACTCCCAAATTGGTAGAAAAAACCGGGGATAAAAAGTACTATGGTATTAACATCACACATGCATTCATTCTCATTTCACTACTCCAGGTCTTCATGCCACACAAAACTGAAGGATGCAAAATTTGACCAGAACAATCTACGTCTAAATTTGACTCAATTCCGATCCATATAAAACAGAAAAGCTAATTTCTAAAAGTACTTAGAACCTTAACACAGCAAATCAGTAATTTATGTCATTAAAGGGGGACCTTAAAAATTCTACTTCTATTGTATCCTACAACTTGGGTGTTCTAGATATTGTTTGCACACCATGCTAACTGTTAATATTCATAACTACTCTTTTCCATGCCATACAAAGTTCTACCTCAATCTATCTACTTAAATTCAGGCAAATAAAAATTAATTGCTATCACTTGCTCGCTTTTTGTTTAATCGTTTTTTTTTTTTTAATTTTTTCCCCTCTCTTTTATTACTTCAAGGCAACATATGATACATATTACAAAACACAATTAGGTGGTATGTGTTATTAGGTGGGTTAGGCTTTAAGGGGGCCGGTACACCACAAAATACAGTATCAATTTTCCACATCCCCGTGTACATGCTAATCACGGCTCTGGCTCACTTGGCATATATCGTCAAATTACAACTCGACATCGCCACTATTAAATGGCAGAAAATTTATAACGGAAAAATAAAGAGAAATAAAAAGATCGAAAAGTAGAAACTGAAATCCGAAAACATCACAGACATATAATAAGCACTGGCGAGTGACTTTTTTGGGGGTGTATGACAATTGGTGGGGGTGAGGTCATTTGGGGAAAACGGCCACGGCAACAATTGGTTGTCATAGCAACGAATTGTCACTTCTTTTGTTTTACCAACCTCTCCCATGGCTGCTTTCTGTAAAATCAGAAACAAGAAGTTAAAAAAGGTGTTGGATATTTATTTTCAAAACTCAAACCTCATAACATTTGGTTTGTCACAACAAAAATCGGCAATTTGGTTTTGGGAAAATAATAAATATAGTATAATAATAAAAATAAATAAAGCATGCAGTTTTTTTCACAGGTTGCATTCACGGTTTTTCACGGAAGCTAGCAGCATACGGGGGTTGCCTAAAGTGCCATTTAATTCTTTGAGGTCAGCATTAGACTACCTTACCTTTGAACTTTGACCTCAATTGCGTACATGTCTTGAAACTAATCATTTGTGTGGCCCTGCCTCTGATTTTACATTGTCATAAAGTGCAGGGGAAAAGCTTGTAAAACAAAAACATTGGGATTTTGTGTGGCCTTCAGGCTGACTTAAGGAAGAAGGGGTACAATGGGGGTGAGTGTTTGGGTTAAAAAGCCAAGCAAATAGTAACAGCAACCACACCAAGAGTTTATTATAAAAAAAAGAAAAAATAACAGAAACTGAGCTTGAGGAAGAGCGGTGCTACTCACAGCACGTGACTCCAGCGCAAAAGTGTGGGTACCAGAGAGCATGGTATGGGGCGGTTAAGATATATGGAAAGGAGAGAGAACAAAAATACAGAACGACTCAGAAAAATGTTGGCACTGATGGGGAATAAAAGCACTGACGTGGCGGAGACCAACATCCTCTGCAGTGTCATACCACTGGAGGCATGTTGCCATGGAAACACAGTGTTGCCATGATGTTTCAACATGTTCATTTATTCACAAGGACAAAAAAAGTCATCTCATGCAAAATGATTTCAGACTCTGGAGGGGATGAATTTGGATGATGGAGCTTATAAACAGATGTATGCATTGGCACAATAGGCAAACACAAATATGGGGTATTACACATGCAAGGTCTGGGTTGTTTTTTCTTTTATTTCTTTCTTTATTGCTATTAACATGTTGAAACTATCTCCTTTGATTATAACACAGCAGGGGTTGGCGCAACTTGCTGATTAATGCTCCTACACCAAAAACTAAACTCCAAAAGTAAGCAAAGTATTGTCTGGACTTTATCAAATAAACGAAACAAAAAGTCTAACTTAGCACAAAACCTAGATCAATTTTACACATTCGTAATTACGATAATTACGTGTGTATATATGTTAGAATCAAAATTAATACCATAATGTGCCAAATCAAGTAAATGCAGTACTTACATGTACTTATTTAAAACCAGGAAATACTATTCTTTTTAATAATTCAAAGAGGAGCAAACTAAAAATCTTATTTCTTTTTAAAATTTTAATTAAAATAAAAAAGGAACTAAATAGGCTGAAGAATTTAAGAAAACAAAATCTCTCTTGGCCCTCCTGTAGCCTATCTGCTGAAAAAATCTTTAAGAGAACAAGGATTGAGATAAACATTGATTATTTATATGAATGAGTTAATGCGGTCTGTAACAGCTGGCAACAGAAACATTTATTACAGAGATACGACAGAGAAGCAACAACTATGACCCTGTGTTGTTATAGTCTCGGCAACTGACTTTTACAACTACCACAGCCATTATGTCAAGCTTGGAGGAATTACAGTGAGATCTGTAATAAACTTGTGGACACCTGGAAGACCTACAGTATCCTACGTAAGACCAGAATTAAATTTGCAATATCACTTCCTAATGTCAGGGCAAATGCGCAACATTCTTCGGTTATTCCATCTGAAATCTGAACCACACACAGGGTAGTACAGATTCAAAATGTAATAGCCCATTGCATAACTGTATTTGGAATACATATTTTGTCTGCGGAAGACTTATTAAGCCTTCCATTGGATAGTTAAGCCTTCCATTGGACAGTATTCCAAATTGAAAAGCCCAATGGGTAACTTCATTTGAAATGTACACCCCCTCTGTAGAAGATTTAGGTAGTCTTCCAAGGGGCCAGGATGATTTCAAATGTAATACATATAGCCTTACGGTAGTCCATGGTCTACTTTCACAGTTCAATAGTTGTTCAGCACAAGAATAACAGTCACTGCTTCTCAATCAACTCAATTCATTCAAGTATCAAAATTGTTCATCAAACTGTTGTCCTTGCTGCTTGTTTTCTCTTCTTTTTTAGATTGTCCTGCTTTTATGTTCCAAAAGCTCATACAAACCTGGAGAACTAGTAAGTTATTAGTTCTAGGAAAGCTAACACCAGTAAAATAAAGTTGTTTTTGTTTACCTCTTGTACTGTATCAATTTGCCCAAATATTCAGGATATTATAAGCACTTGAAGTGCAATTTCTTAGTGCATACAAAATAGCATGATTATCAGAAGTACTTCAAGAATTCCTCTCAATTAATTTGTACTGGTCTGAAGTGATACACGTCCACATTTTCACAGTCCTATTCCCACTGACAAATATTTGGTGGTGCTAAACTTGGCTTTGATGAACAGTTTGTGACACTTGATACACAAAACTGATTTGGAAGATGTCCCCATAGCTACACTTAAAGCATGAGGCTTTTGTTATCCATGTAATACTTGTACACCCAGATGAAAGGCATTTAACATTAAATGTAAAACACTGTACACAACCATGTACACCATGCAATAACTACATGGTCCAATTTACAAAGTGAGCATACACCGCCTTAACGGGCGCCAATTTTGTGCAGTCATAACAAATGTGCACATCCTGCATGAATTGCCTTTTTTGTGCTATTCTCTTTTACAGTCATTCACTTTGTGCTTACCTAGCCATGTGTTGGGTGCAAACCGTGCACATGTTGGGTGCTACCTGTGCACAGATTGATTGCTTTACACAGTGCCCGTTTATGTTTCAACCCATTTGGGTGCCTGATGCGCACATGTGTGGGCGTACAACGTGATATGCTCAAGCATGGTGTGAAGAAGCTGTCATGGCACCTTTAGATGCGAGTGAAGGAAGGCCGCACCTTGTACATGAAATGGGGGGTGTACAGAAGCATGCAAGAGGGTCTACATGGTGACATTTAAGATGGTAAACAAGTGACAGAAACATGATATTGACAACAATTCCTCCTATCACTGATTCACAAATGAACAATTTAACATTTTTTTATTAACAATTGAACTAATCAGAGGAAATACAAGAGATTATTCTTAGTAAAATTCTCCTCCTCGGTTACCTTTTTTAAAAACCCAATTCTAATTACCATGGTGATATGTACCCTGCAGTCTACCAGAGGTCAAAGGGCACCTTATTCCAAGTATCCAGATGTATTACCCCAAAGAAAACACCTGGTTAACCTACCCAAATTTCAGCAGTCAACTCCTTCTGAGGGTCAACTCAAATAACAGAAATGACAAATCTTTCCTCTACATGATTTCAGTTCATCTTACCAGTTTTTTCTTTTATGAGGATGTGAATACCAGTAGGTTACTAACAGAAACTTCTCCAAATCTGGTATACCACATTTATTATCACACACTGTCCTACGGGCCAATGTAGCAGACATTTTTGCTTCAACTCAAAAAAATTTGTAATTAGATGTTTTCAGTGGTATGCGTTCATGTGAGGAAGAAAGCATCGTATGAAAAATCAGACCAAAGTTGGGTCTCCCACCTTTAGTGAACAAAAATAATTACAAATCCTTTTTAATTTGGTTTCAAATCAATATCTTTATGTATACTTTTTTGGACACCCAATACATACCTGCATGGTCGATGCAAGACATCAGATTTTGATGGAATGAAACAATACCTCACCCTAGAAGCTACCGTCACAAACCTTTAGAATGTTACGAACACATTTTGCTATATGAGTTTCATAAGGTCATACCTGCAACAGTTATTAGTTAATTTGGAATACAGACAAATCATTGTTTTATGAGTTGGTAGCACTTGTGATGATACCTAAAGGTTACAAAATCCCTCAGGAACCACCTTGTGTGCCACGGATATAAAGGTTCTGTACATTAAAGGGTGTCTCAGAGTTTTTCTGCATTAATTGGAAATAATCAACTGAAATTGAAGTCATTGAAATCATTCCTTGGTAAACCTCAGAGTCTGGCTTAATTAAAGCAAAAGGCAAAAATTAACAAAAGGCAATGATTACAGATATGGCCTTATTTCACTCATTTAGCTATATGATAAGTGATGAAAGGATCCCTCTGTGCAAACGAGCCTGTCCTCCACCAGGTATATACCCATAATAGCAGTAAAGGCAGATAAATGTAGTTCACTAAAAGATGTCAAAAGAGGATATATGCATAGCTCCTATGCTCACTCCTGTAATGGTATGCCATCGCCACCATCTTGGAATACAATTATTGCCTTGAGACAAGCTTTGATTTCATCACACAGGCTCAACAATGTAGTTGACAACCTCACACAATACCTTCAAGTGCTTCAGATTATGATCAATCTTGTATTGTGTTAAAACACACTTATGGACGATATTCAAACATGTTGGCTATGCATTCCCTTTTTAACTTCCTTGATTCATTTCCATATATACTCACCAATAAGATAAACCTGTTGACAATTACTTTCAGTATCATTTAAGGGAGGGTTTTTTTACGTGAGGCGGGGCTTTAAGTGTTTTTGTGTAGACCATCATGAAAACAATAATTTTGAAAGCCCATTTTTTAAAGAAAATATGGTATTTTTTTTACAATCAGAACTATTTTGAGAATGTGAAGACTGCAAACTTTAATTCATTCACACAGGAAGCATACTCTGTCCAGCTGGAAGTACGAAGTAGCAACGCAGGTATATATATCTTGTACTGACTTTCAGCATGTGACTTGGCAAGTCACACTGGGTGTACGCACACATCGTCACTTCATACTTCAGATAAGACACCGTGTGAGTATAAAATGTTGACGTTAAATGGCTTTCTTGTTTTTAAGTTCATTAACATTTATGCTTACCCCCTGTACAAAAGAATTAAATAGATTGGCTGATATTCTGAAATGGAGTCTAACTTTAGACCTGGGTTTAAACCAGGGTTAGTCCTACATGAGTGGACCTTTTCCCTTTTAACATATTCTGAAATTTGAAAATAATGGGACGAAACAGACCATCCATGAGGAATTTTCTCACCAGTTACAGCAAACCTTCAGAGTATGTTGAAAGGAAAAGGTCCACTCATGTAGGACCCTGGTTTAAACCCAGGTCTAAAGTTAAACTCCCTTTCGGAATACCAGCCATTGATTCCTCTCGTCCTCATAACAGATTAATTTCCAAAAATACCAATGCTTTGATGAGGAGATCCATACAGTTACCAGTCATGCCCATGTCTGCATCACATCAAACTGTACTTCTTTGACTAAATGAAAATTGAGTTACTTGTCTAAGTGGGTAGTTTTGTAAAATTCCATCAAAATCCAAAATAGTCAAGAAAAATCACCCAAACAACTTAATTTGTTTCATATCAAAAGGTAATACTATGTAGTTTTGTGAGCAAATATAGAATTTCACCAAAATAATCACCTTTTGATAGAGATGACATATTTTTCCAAAAACGCCACTCTCAATCTACTCCGTACTATTTCTTGTTGATTGAAACAAATAGAGTTTGCATGTTTTGAAAGTTTATAGCAACTCCTTTTGTCTTGAAAATTTTGTCTTCAGAGGGTGCAAAATTTGAAATATTTCAGTGTACATCCGCAATGTACGTCTGCAATGGTTAACATTGGGGATTTTAACCAAAGAAACTATTGTTTTTTGTTTTGTTTTGTGCTTTTTTTTGGTTTTCTTCAGCTTGGTCCCTTTTGCAATCAAAATTATCAGTTCCTCAAAGATCTGTACACTTCAGACCAATTGTGACGGAAACATAATTAACTCATGAAGCACTCTTTCTGCTAATGCGTCCGTAATGAACATGCTTTTGCGACTTCATCGTGCAAACCGAGAATGGCATTTGAATTAAATTTTCAGGTCTTATACTTGTCAGAGATAGTTCAAATAAAATTATTCAAAATCCCCCAATGGCATACTAAGGCCAGATAATAAATATAATTTTGCAACCTTTAAGGGTACCAATTGGGTCAAAATTTCCTGATGACTTAAGGACTATTTAGTTTTAAGGATTTTTTTGTGTATGCATTCTAACAATAAATTGTGTTGTTTATTTATCATCTACATTTTTTCAAGTTGGTTAATGGTTTTTCCAAAAAAGTAAAATGTAAAATCTGAAAAATGCCCAACAGCCAAACTTACTATTTCACACCTTTATGTTCTCATAACACACCGAATCGATCAGGCCGATTAGAGGTATGGTTTGTTGTGACCCATCACATTGTGCTTTTTATTTAATGTGAGCCTGATGTTCTGCATGGCTTTGCATCTGTTTTGTAGCTATCAATCAAAACTACTTTTAACTCAGATCAAATAACTGTCTGTCTAATTAACTTATGTATGCTGTTTTAATCTATGAATAATTTGCTTTTTATCTTTTGAAATATCATTGAAGAGAAATCTCTAACTACTCTCAGTCTCAACAGACTTTTGGAAATTGCTACAAAAATGTTGGACACAAATCTCAATTTTTTAATGGCCAATTTCAAATTAAGTGCTAGCATACCCTCTATTGTAAATAATTTTGTTTTAACTGATCTTTTCCCTATTGCTAAATAAAGAAGGGAAGCATTAGAATTGAGCTATTGCAGACCTGAAACTGCCCCATAGTGAAAAAAGAGGAAATGCTCCAAAAAGCTGAATAGCAGCATTAAATTTTCGGTATAACAGCTAAAAAGGGGCTGAATATAAAAGAAAATGCGTAAATTTGGGCAACAAAAAAAGAGGAATTCAGCTGAAAAGAGGAAAAGTTTCATGTCTGCTACTGGAATTGACAAAAACAGATAACCACATAAGGAAGCAAAAAGGCCTTGGTTGGTTGGTTGAACTTAATTCCCTCCTTTGATTTAGGAGCACCGAGTAAACTCTTTGTCATCTGATTGTCCATATACTGCAAATCAGTAAAATCAATACACCAAAGTTTATGAAGACAAAATATTAGGTTACAAATGCACAAATGTTTTCATTTGAGATTTCCTTCATTTTTGTATTTCTAAGCAATCTAAACTGTTAGGCCAAGAAAAATGGTTTGTCTCATCCAGTCCGCAGAGCTATGTGATATCAGATATGATACCTAGAGCTATGCAGTCGGCCTAATTTTAACTATTTGTCGAAAGGGTTGTCACAACTTTTTTGCCAAATCTTTGTGACTTTTTTTTGGCCATATACAAGTTAATTCAACAGACAGTAAGCTCATGTCACCTGCATGATGTGAGCGAGTGATCAGCTGCGTATCTTGGCATGTGATCCAGCAACTTGCAAAATGCAAGCCAGTGATATGTACGCATTCTTAAGCTTTGTGCTTTATAGTCGCTGTCACAATTCCTTTTCTGAAATAAGCGTCTACGTACGCTTGCGTAGAGTTGCTGCATGTAACACACATCTATATATTTCCCTTGCACGTTGTCATGGTTCTGCCTGGCCGTCAAGGGGGCATATTTTTGACGCAGAGAAAAGGAATTATGACAGAGAGTAAAGTGATGCCTTTGTGCAATTTTTATGTCAACCACTTCCTCTGACCCTACATTCCCTCTAAAACCATTCATGCCCTTCAGACGCCCACTCGCCCTTTGACCCCTGGCAGTGCATTTTCAAAAATTGCAAATGTACAGCTAAAGTAGCATGGCTTTGTATGATTTGATAGACAATTCCACACACAAGTTAATTTGCCATACCTGTTCTGCACTGTCAGCCGATTGAGCCCTCGCATCCATAATATTTGCGCCCTCTTCAGTTCTGCCCGCGAGTCCGTCCTGTCCATTGTGTCGTCGACCTCCGCAATGCTTGGTATGTCTTGGGTCGATGTACCACGCCCAAAACTTAGTTTCTTGGGTATAATTGAGGTTGGGATGAATGCTATGACTTGGTACCATACAAGTGAACCAACACCGAAAAAGAAGCACCAACCCCATTCACTCAAATGAAGCGGATGGCAGCTAAAGATAATGCCGCCAAATTCCACTATAAAGATCTGTTGAGAGATTAAAAATCATCAAGGAGAATCACAAGTATTTCATTAATTTTGCCAGCTACATATAAATATAATTCCTCACACTGTTTGAATGTCTTATTTATTGTGACAAAACCAGAAAAAACAAAAAATAACAGCGACACTTTTGACAACCGATTTGGAATATTTAGTTCATTAACAACATTCTGTGTAAATTTTACGAAATTTCATTACCGGCAAATATGATTTTTCTTTAAAAATCTAGTTTTCCACGTCTTTCTATGGAGAATGGGCATATAGAGGGCGCTATAACATACAAATCACAACATTTGTCGGCCTACATGGCAAGATTCCCACAATGGATTTCTTTGATTTTTGCAGAGATGAAAGCTCTTGCATGTTCCTACTTATATCAGTTGTCAAAATTGCGTCGCCACTGCTTAAAATTGTTCTAAAAATAAAAGAGACAGTTTGTATGGGGTCAAACAGCTCAGTCCTGCTCATGTAGTGCTAATCAAAGTATAATGTGAAGTTGGCTGGTCTGTAGCATACATAATGATGGGGAAAAATAGAATGAGAAAAATATGGTTTTTCTTCTGAATTCAAAATCTCAATTTTCATGGAGGAAAGTGGGAGGAAGAGGTTTTCAATTGGTTCACCCACTTTTAATGTGTAACATGATCAAGCAAAATCAGTCATTTGTCCATCAAAAACACAACAGTTTTCAATTTCATTTTACGTGCCAATTTTATGGGCCTCATTCTGCAAAAGACCACAATCTCAATTGCACTTAGGGTTCTAGATACACAACCAATTTCTTCACAGGAGTACCTTTGAAGTACCTGTTAAGTAGCAACAAAGTACCCACCTATATGGGTACCACATCGCCAGCCACAAAGGTGGGGTGGTCATCCACCTAGATACACACACAGTACCTTAACCATTAGTCACCCCATGGGGTACTGTGTGGATACTCCCATTCAAATGAGCTATGAGGTTTGTGTCATTATTTTAGTAATCTTATTCATTATTTAACATTTTGGTTAATCAGCTCAGTGCACTTGAAATGCTTTATGAATGTATGCATCCCGATTGTCTTCAGGACCCCCGGTTTACACAGAAGTTGTTTTGATTTTAATACCATATGAAAGACCATATTTTTTCTGTTGCTCTAAAATTTCAGGCATCAAATGCATTTCTTTTCAAAGATACAGAAAGAAAAAGATGCTGTCTTTATGTTTATAATCGTGAATATTAGTAAGTAATCTATAGGGCATTGCATCTATCATCAAACCCACAAGTTTGTTTCCCATGAAACTTGGTTGTGTGTTTATGTGAGCAAATACTAAGTAAGGATTAACATAATGCCATCATACAACCATCTATTCTTAGTGCTTAACTGGTCCCATTTATGGGAACAAAACAGGATTTACAAGGCGGTTCTCGAACCACAAAGGTCCCCCGCTTGTCGCGATAGTAAATGGACGGAAATATAATTTTAAGATCACAGGGAGAATTGTGATGGAAATAAGTGGTTCTGAAACCACTGAGGCTGCTGCCATATCAGTTGTAATTTGACGGTATCAAATGTTGACTACATTGACCATACAACTATTTGTAGTTATTTGACCTTAGATGACCCTACTTGACCTTGAAATGACCTTCAAAATGAATGCTTACTACACCCATCAGTTTTCATGACCATACTACCATGTTTATGGATTTGACCTTGGATGACCCACATGACCTTGAAATGACCATCAAAATTTTTGGCACTGAATGTTGACCACACCCACCAAGTTTCATCATCCTACCACCTACTTAGTGGTTTGACCTTGAATGACCCGACATGACCTTGAAATGACCTTCAAATTTTTTGGCACTGAATGTTGACCACAACCACCAAGTTTCATCATCCTACCACATTTGACAAGAGTTGTTGCAATATTATCCCATTTGACCTTGAATGACCCCACATGACCTTGAAATGACCTTCAAATTTTTCTGCACTGAATGTTGACCACACCCACCAAGTTTCATCATCCTGCCACAATTGCCAAGGCTTATAACAATTTAATCCCATTTTTGACCGCATTTGACCTTTGACCCATGCCACATGCCCCACCTCCGAACTCATCCAGTCTACTTGGGTGACATCTATGGTGCAAAGATGGGCACCCATACTTGCTTAGATCAAAAGATATCGTATTTACCAGACTTATATCTCTACTTTTGACCAAATTTGACCCTATTTTTGACCATATTTGACCTTTGACCCATGCCACATGACCCACCTCCAAACTCATCCACAGTCTACTTGGGTGACATCTATGGTGTGAAGATGGACACCCATACTTGCTTAGATAAAAAGATATAGTGTTTACAAGGCTTATAACAATATATCCTATTTTTGACCAAATTTGACCCTATTTTTGACCATATTGGACCTTTGACCTAGTCACATGACCCACTTTATGTCCCAGCCAACGCCTACTCGAGATGCATCTATATTGCGAAGATGGACACCCACACTTGCTTAGATCCAGAGATATTGCTTGGGACACACACATGCACGCACAAACGGACGCAGGGCATTTCTATAGTCCCCCTTTGCCAACTAAAGTTGGCGGGCGACCAAAAACTTTGGTTTAACTTAAACTTAACTAACATTATTAACAGTATAAATATGGCTAAAGGGAGCATCTTTGGTTTGAATTTCTTCCATCAGTGATGTTCTTTTATCCATGTGAATGTGACTGTAAAGAAATTCACCACACCACCATGCATGTTGATAACAAAATAAGTCCACATAAGAAATGTGTTTATCTTTTCTTACAAGCTAGGTTTCTACTTCTGACACATGAATGCTTGTCTTGCTTTGGTCACCCAGTAATGAGCAGCAAACGAATGACCTGTGATGCTGGGGTCAGGGGGTATTTTGAGTCAATGTGATCACAGTAAAATCCCTTCTTAACACATGAAACCCCCCTTTAACACTTATTTTAGCCCCCAAAGCGTTAGTAGTTAAGGATTTTTTTTTTTTGCATAATTATGAAATGTCTTGTAGGTATTTAATCTTCTTGAACACTCTTTATTCCTAAGTACTGACATTGTTTAGTACCAGTACAGTATGGACACCTTGCTATGGCATCACTGGGTTCATTCAAAACACCCTCTGTGCTGGGGTAAACCCTGTGGGTCGGTGTTTTTTAAAGGCATCATTTTGATTGCAAGTAATACATTTATACGCAAAATCAGAGATACTACTTAAGTGTTTACAAAGAGATATAGAAACAATTTATTGGTTACTCCAGAGGGACTATCTCATGTTGTGGCCAATAATGAGCCAATCAGAAAAATTGTATTCCCAGGTGGAGTGCCCAGGGGGTTAAGTATTGTCAAGGCTGGGGTGGTGCGGACTTTGTTTTTTCTAAATAATTGTTGGTGTTTTTTTCCAAAGAACAATTAGCACCAAAAAGTGGATTTATTTTTCTCATTTTTTTTAGACCTTTTTAACAAACATCAGCAAACGTGGACCTTTGGCTCCTTTGTGGAATCAGGGGGGAGACCATACCAACCCCCCGCCGTACGGGCCTGACTGTGGTCAACTCAGGAGCACAGTGTTATCAGCAATCGGTTTTTATACGCTGCGATCAAAGCAGGGATAAAACACTTCTAGCGTTTAGTTCTTGATAAAAACCCAGGCGCGTTATCGAACCACAAAGTCCCCCGTCTTGCGTAGGTAGTTAAAAAGGGAGGACGAAGTAAGTAACAGAATAAGATCAACAGGGTAGGCTGGGATGGCACCAAAGAGGCTTCTACCATACGCAGTTCAATACCTTGGATGGAACCAGATGACCTGAAACAATTCTGGTATCAATGTTGACTACACCCACTAAGTTTTGTGACCATACAACCATTTGTAGTTGTTTGACCTTGGATGGCCCACCATGACACCTTGAACTGACCTTCAAACTTTTCAGCACTGAATGTTGACACACCCACTAAGTTTCCTGACCATAAAAAACCATTTGAAGTGAACTGACCTCAGATGGACCCCAGATGACCCACAGATGACCTTGAAAAAAAAATTGACATAAAAAGATTTGACTGCACCCACCAGGTTTCATTGACCATACGCAACCATGCAGAGTGATTTGACCTTGGATGCCCTGCATGACCTTGAAATGACCTTCAAAATTTTCGGCATTGAATATTGAACAACCCACCAAAGTTTCTCATCCTACCCACTTGTTTAGTGATTTAACCGTGAATGACCCCACATGACTTGAAATGACCTTCAAAATTTCGCACCGAATGTTGAGCACACCCACCAAGTTACATCATCCTACCACAATTGACAAGGTTTAAAGCAATTTTGGTGACATTTGACCTTTGACCCATGACACATGACCCACTTCTGATCCCACCCAGCGTGTACTCAAGATAATCTATATTGTGAAGATGGACACCCACACTTTCTTATTTCCAAAGATATCGCGTGGGACACGCACACACACACACGGACGGGGAGCATTTCTATAGTCCCCCTTTGCCATCAAAAGTTGGCGGGGGACCAAAATAATCTTGGACTCACCTGTACAACAAATGTGCCTATTACAACAGCAACAAAGATTGGATTGGTAAATATGCGAAAATACCTGCCTCTCCCCGTGTACTTTACGTGAGTTGATCTCATTAAATATCTGCATCATTACGAAGATATTGAAAATTAAAGTAAAATGTACAGTGACTTCACCAGAAGGGCCCTCTTCAGAACCATCGTCTACATCAAAAAGATCAGGACCTGGGAATAGAGATGGGAAAAAAATGAGCAATTTGTCCATGATAAAGGTTTCCGGAATTATTTACCAGTTCTATATTCTACCTCTTTTAAATATAAAAATGACTGTTAACACAACAACATTCGTTATAGTCTGATTTGTTTAATTGTGTCACCTCATTCATATTGTTGATGGTATGGCTTCATTTGGAGATGTGTCGATATCAAAATTTAAAAGCTGTAGGTGATATATTATTAAAGGGATAAGCAGTGATTTACTGATCCGAAAGATCAAAAAAATCATAACTATTCACATTTTAGTATTTTTGTTACTGACATGGGTGTGCTAACATAACCTGCAAGAGGTTGGCTTGAAATCCATGTATTAACGACAAGACAACGCTTTTTATCTGATTCAGTAATTTCTATACGTGCGTATCAAAATTCCGACTTGAGATAAAAATGGCCTTTCCCTGTGAATATCTCAGATTCTAAGCATGATATTGTGCACCATGACCTGTACAGTTTGACCTCAAACACAAACATTATTGATCTTTGTTTTTTTGGTACTGGTGTAAACCACAATCAGCTGTTTAGTGTAGTTTTTGAGATGCCATCGCCGTATGTCTATTTGCGGGAGACAGTATGACAAATTTCCTCAAATACTTACATTTTTTCACTATTTGGTGGGTTTTTTCTACAATAAAGCAGTTATATGGAATTATACACACTTATCCCTGATTTATAAGTTTAAAAAAAATGCATTTCCACATTTTTCAATTTTCTCGTATTATCACTGCTAATCCCTTTTAGTGTAATTGTTCTGATTATGCATATAAAAGCTCCAAATGTGATATAATTTCAATCAATTTAAATTTCATAATTCATAATGCATTAACTCAGTGAACACAGTGTTTGATGATCATCATGACTGTCCTAACATCAAGTGGACTTGTATGTTATTGCCTGTATGACACATGTTGGTGCCAGTGGTGGCAACAGATTTTTTTGGGGGGATTGGACAGGGGCAAAACATAAAAAATTCAGAGTTTTTAAACCAATTTTGGCCCCAAATTGCTGATTTTTACCAAAATTTGGTGATTTTTAGCCCAAATCATTTTGCCACAAATCCATTATTTTTACTTCTCTCTCTGCCCCAGGGGTGCAAGAAAAAAATTTAGGGGGGAAATTCTCCCTGCTGGCACCACCTTTTTGTTGCTTTTATCACTAAATCCATACAATAATTCAATCTAACGAACACCACTTTAGTTTTAAAGGTAGTGATGAGCGATCAGTAAATCAGGCTCATTTATTTGGATGTACAGAACACTGGATATTTCTTTTGGTGTTCATTGACAGGTTACTGGTTCACATCAATGAACCTTTTAATAGCATGAATGACATCCCAGTCATTAACATCAATAGCAATAGAGGCTATGCAAAAAATGTTGGCCTTAATCCATGCCACATAAAAGTTGTCTTAATTTTCAACGAAGTGAGTAAAATTATAGAACTTTTTTGTTTTGTCTCCTAAATCGGCTTTAGTTACTTTCTACACCAACTATACTTGCTGTCAGAATTGTTTAGAGGTGGACAACACGTGCACCGTAATATCTGCATGAAAAAGGCAGAGCCTATGGGTAGTCTTACATGCGATTCACCAACAGTGAGGCCAGCCTACTCAACAATGCATGTCATGCTCGGCACACGTTAATTAATTCTGAACAATTCCGACAGCCACTGTACAACATGAGCACTTCCCTGTAATAGAAATCTTACCCTTAAATAATATTACAAACATGACTATAATTTGATACACAAAATGCCCTAAAATATTCCTGGCCATAGTTCTTGAGATGAGTGGCTTGGTTCTGCCGTAAGGTTTTCTCATAAGTAGCACCGCTGTGGGCATCTCTGTGGCAAGAGCTAGCGATGCAAATGAGTCCATTATAAGGTTTACCCACAACATCTGAATGGCACGTAGGGGACTATCCTGCAAGTAAAAAAAATTCCGCAAGGAAAAGTGTTAATATGGTGTATATTATGAGGGCACATGATTGAGACTATTTAAAAAAAAAACATGACAGAAATGCATGCTACACACCCTAAACCAAAGTTTAAGGGTACTACATGAAATTTTTATAATACTATTAAAGGCTGACTCAGAGATTTTGAAATATAACTTTTTTGTGTATTAATTAAAAATAGTCAACTGGAACTAAAGATTGTCACCTAAAATGCTCAATTCCAAAGTTTGAGATGAATCGGAATTTTCGTTTTGTGTGTAGTATAACAGTGCCATAAGATAAATGTTCGTAACAAAAATTCTGGATCCGGAATTTTATAACAAAGTTGCGATTTTCTATATGAAGGGCTTCGAATTGAGCTTAGCTATTTCACACAGTGATTAGTGTATGGACAAGCATTATGTACATGCAAAAAACACGATTTGTTTGAAAATTGAGGGCACCCTCCTCGGGAAATCTCTGAGTCAGCCTTTCAGATTTATGATTAAATACACACAGAGACCAGGGGGTGTTTTGAATCAATCCCACAATGCATTGCAATGTGCCTATACTGTGCTGTACTAAACACATGTCAGTACTTAAGGATAAAAAGTGTTCAGAAAGTTCAAGAACCAGAAGACATTTCATGATCATGCATAAAATTTCCTAAGTACTAGCACCTTGTGGGCTAAAATGAGTGTAAAAGTCAGGGTATTTATGTGTAAAGAATACAATTTTTGTGGGATCACATGACCTTGTTGAGGTGGAATTTCCTAAAACTGCTGCATTGTGGGATTGACTCAATACACCCTCTGCACAGAGACTGACAAGGTTCACAACACTGCTTTGTGTATCTTAAAGGGCAATACCCTATCCTTAGCCTCGACACACAACACACTCCTTAGATTTTGATATTAGAAACCTTGTATTTTTCTCACTTCATTTGCACAATATCTTGGCTGAACTCATTCTCATTATGGTGCTATAAGCATAAACATGAGTTGTTTAAAGTAACCAGGAAATATTTGTAACCTATGGGCTGTTTCAATACACACAACTTTCGCTCATGTTAAAATGGTATATCGGATTTGACTTAAAGGTGCAACAAGAGATTTTGAGGCACCCAAATGTTGTGTCATTATAGTTTAGACACTCAATAGACTTTTTACATTGTATATAGCTACAGAAATGTCTTAATAGAGGAAAAGGGCGATTTTTATTTGCTTATATTTCAACATAAAACATAGGCTGAATTTCGTATTTGCTCCTATACGAAATTAGAAATTTCACAATTTTTGTACCAAAGAAATATTTTTCAGCTTAATCCTTTCAGGTGGGGATTTTTTGATGGAAAACTTTACATCAGGGCAAAAATCAGTACGTTCTACTTTTTTGGGGGTACCTGATATGTGAAATCTCTCGTTGCACCTTTAAATTTTGGAATTAACTTATGTTGGCAATGCCCTTTCATGTTTTGTAAACAGGTGGAGTACCTTTAACAATAATTTTACAATGATAGTCTTTCAAACATAAATTGCAGCACAAAGAACATTATAAACAGCAACCTCCCATCCATAAAGCCCCTCTATAGTAGCTGTCATCACAGACATAGAATTAAAAGTGATATTTCCAAGTAAAAAAAAACCTGTCGCAACAACATTTACCAAAGAAAAAGAAGCAAAGTGCTACGCTTTCCATTTTTTTAAGAAAATAAGCAATGAATTGTAATTTTATTATTATTATTATGATTATGATTATTATTACTATTCTGTATCATTTCCCCCTAACATATCCCTTTGTATTGCGGTTTATTCCATTTTGGATAACACCGGATATGAATATTAATTTATGCAAATGAAGGATAATCCCTAGAATAACAAAGGATATGAATATTAATTCATTTAAATAAGAACTCATTATAACCTAATGAATGTTTAAAATTTCCCCCTAACATGCTTATTATTATGATTATGATTATTATTATATTACAATTACTCTTATTATTCTGCTTTTGGTACCCTTTTTAGATGACCTTTGACGACCTCATTTTTTTTTTTTTACGTGTGTGCCTGATACACAACACTATTTGCACCAAGTTTCAGCAACACTTTAATGGGTCAACATGTTTTATCACTGTTCCAAATACGATGCTAATTCGTCAATGCATATAAAAGTATAAGCCCCCTGGGGGAGGCACTCCCTTCTTGGAGGTGACGTGTATGTAAGATTATTAAGACCCCCATTTTCAGCATCACTGTCAACCAAAGACACCATACTTTTTTTTAAATTTTACCACTGTCACCCAAAGAGCCCTATTTTGGGTGAAATTTTTGCAAAATTTTCTAAAAAGGCCCCATTTTTTTGGAAATTTTTGCAAATTTACCACACAAATTCCCTTATTTTGGGGCATTGTTGCTGTCTCTCACCCAAAGGCCCCATTTTTTTAGTCTTCTGTCACCAAATGCCCCTGGGTTTGGAAGCGCCAGCCTTGCACTCATATCCATTTCCTATGTGATTCCCCCCCCCCCTCTGGATGAGTCCATTTTTTTCAAAGTCCCACACCCCATAAATAAACCCTGCATACAGGCCTGGTTTCTGATGATGGCAAAATCTCACCTATGAGGTGAGTGTTGGCAGTCAAGACTAACACTGGATAAGGCTCGGAAGGTACACCTTTCACTTCACTGACTCTCTAAGTTTGTTTCTTTAATGGTTAATAAATGGAACTATACTTTAATTTTGTTTCCTGTTGAACTTACATTGATAATGCATGCACCACAGAATGCTATTGTCACTGCCACCAGATTGACAGTGAGCTGAAACTGCAAAAATTTAGCGATACTGTCGTAGACATTGCGCCCCCACATGACAGCTTTGACAATGCTGGTGAAATTATCGTCTGTCAAGATGATGTCCGAGGCTTCTTTTGCTACATCTGTGCCAGCAACACCCTGTGTAAGGAGAGAGATGCGAATATGACAGAATTACTTCAACAATACCACAAAGAACTAATAGTCACCAAAATAAGATTTTCTCCAGTGTCTCTCTGTTTTGTATCCTCTTTGAACATATCCCGTATGTCACAAATCAAGTACAAGATCCATAAGAACCTATTTAACATACTGTTTTGTATTCTAAAATCTAAAATGGATTTTAACTTTAGGACCCTGGGTTTAAACCATGTTAGTCCTACATGAGTGGAGACCGGTTTTTCCTTCAACATAACTCTACAATTTGTTCTGTACCGGGTGAGAAAATTTCTCCTGGATTGGGCCGTTCCAGCCCGTCATGAGGACGTTTTCTTACCCTCTACATTTAACTTTCACAGTATTTTGAAAGAAAAAAGCCCATTCATGTAGGACTTAACCCTGTTTAAGATCCCAGGTCTCAAGTTAGTTGCCTCACCTTTCAGAATACCATGCCACTGAAATGAACCAAAATTTTGAATATAAATTATTACAAGGTTGTAAATGTCCATGTGTTTGTCATCATCTGATGTATATAGAAAATATAGAATTATTTCTCCTGATACAGCTTCTTTTGTAAAGGCACGTCGAGAACAGTTTTATATCCGATTGCGGGGGGCACGGTAATTCATCGGTAATTATCGATTATGCTCAACAGAATGAATCATGGAAGGTTTGGCAATAATAGGACTATGTCTTTGGCATAATGCAAATCGTCAATTTGTCCCAATTTGAAGTTAATCCCATTTAATATGTTCAAATAACAAAAAATGATCAAATGGAATTTTCCTCTGACTCCAGTATTTAAGCATGTTAAATCCAAGCTCCTCATATTTCTGATGACACATATCTTGGCTCCAGTATTTAAGCATGTTAACTCCAGCTCCTCTTATCCCTGGTTGAGCATCATATCTTGTTGACTCCAGTATTTAATCATTTTTAAATCCAAGCTCTCATTTCATGGGGAGCCATCATATCTTGGCTCCATAATTTAAGCCCTGTTCAATCCAAGCTCGTTCATCTATCAGGGTTGAGCTCGATCTTGACTCCAGTATTTAAGCATGTTAAATCAGCTCTTCTTATCATGGTAGAGCATCATATCTATCTTGGCTCCAGTATTTAAGCATGATCAATCCAAGCTCCTCCGTATAATGTGAGTCATTATATCTTGACTCCAGTATTTAAGCATGTTAAATTCAAGCTCCTCATTAATCCTGGTGACATCATTCTTGACTCCAGTATTTAAGCATGGTTAAAACATCCAAGCTCTTCAACTCTCATTATCATTTGTGAGCATCATAATCTTGGCTCCGTATTTTAAGCATGTTAAATCAAGTCTTCATTATCAGTGATCATCATATCTTGACTCCAGTATTTAAGCATGTTAAAATCCAACTCTCTTCATATCATGTGGGTGAGCATCATATCTTGGCTCCATTATTAAGCATGTTAAATCTCAACTCCTCCTCAATTATGCTGCTGACCATCATATTTTTGCTCCATATTTAAGCATGTTAAATCCAAGCTCCTCATTCTCATGAGTGAGCATGTTATTCTTGACCTCCAGTATTTAAGCATGTTCAATCCAACTCCTCATTATCCGGGTGAGCATCATATCTTGACTCCGTATTAGCATGTAAATCCAAGCTCCTCATAATCCGATTAGCATCATATCTTGACTCCAGTAATTTAGCATGTTAAATCCAAGCTCCTCCTTATCATGGTGAGCATTAATATCTTTGACTCCAGTATTTTAAGGCATGTTCAATCCCAGCTCCCGTTTTCCTGGTGAGATCCTATCTTGACTCGTATTTAAGACCATGTTTAATCCAAGCTCCTCAATATCCTGCTTAGCCATCATACAATTTGACTCCAGTATTTGAGCATGTTAAAATCCAATTAAGCTCCTCATTATCCTGATGAGCAGCATATCTTGACTCCAATTTAAGCAGTTTTTTTTTTAAATCCAAGCTCCTCCTTATCCTGCTGAGCATCATATCTTGACTCCAGTATTTTATCATGTTTACATCCAAGCTCCTCATTTATCTTAGCATCTATCTTGACTCCAGTATTTAAGCATGTTAAATCCGCACTTCCTCCTTATCCCTGGTATCATCATATCTTGACTCCATTATTAAGCATGTTAATCCAAGCATCCTCAATATCCGGGGACATCAGCAAAAATACTCACAACTTAACTTTACCCCCAAATCGGTAAAACTGGTCTAGCACATTCTTTCTTCAAAGAAGCTGTAGCAAAAGAAATTTCAATCTTTTTCCTTGATCCATACCCCATAGGAACGATGAACATAATATATATTACACCCTCATAATAATTCAGACTTCATATTATGTCTTTACCAGGCGTACTGTGCACAAGTGATCGCTTCTCGATCAAAACAAAGTGTGACGTCAATAATGAATGTGCTGCATTACGTACAACGGCAATCGGAAAATACGTAAGTAAAACCAGGCATCGAACTCGGTCAAAGGTCGTTTTTTTACACCAATAGAAAAGGCGTGTTATCGGTCTTTGGAAGCCTATACTGTCGCGGGGTTTTATTTTTCTTATAATAAGGATTTTTCTGATGTCCAAACCCCCCTAAATAACCTCCTGATATGCTAAGTTCAATTTGAAAATCAGTGGCAAGATCGGCTTGTAGCAAGTCCAACACAAGTGATTGCGTCCGGTTTTGCGAAAAAAAAAAAATAGCTAAACATAGAATAGAAACAACTGGACGGCTGAAAGTGGCTGTAGATAAAATGCGGTGTGTTGCTGAAGCGATGAAAATGAAGGAAGAAAACGTCTTTTTTAGGACCCATTCATAGTGACGCCGAAGGAGATTTTAGAGGCTGTGATTTAGCATTTGAACAAAAAATCGATGGGATATGAGAGATTGCCCCCGGAGGAAGCCAGACTAGCCATCAGTAGTGCTGAATATTCACCGGTCACCGAGTCTCACTCACTCAGCTCAGACTGCGAGTCATTGATCGTGTACGGTCATGTGCAACTGACGGGGCTGAAGCTTTGAACGAAGCGGATACGTTTGTGGGGCAAGCAACAAAATGAGGTTTCTAGTGAATTTTTAATTGTATGGCCCGCGTTGCAACTGATAGTGCTTGATTTTTGGCATACAATCAATGTCGGGTGCTTCATTGCTAGTACAATACAAAAACACAGCATTTCCACCAGTACCAGCAGATCAGACACTGTGCATGCAGCGGTAAGGACTAGTCTACAGTCAAGACAGTTTACTACTGGGTCACACAAGTGTTGTCTAAAAGGTTAGGTTTTTCTGTTACTATAATCCTAATGACTTTATTTTTTTTATCAGATTGTTGAATAAGTATACCGTTATAACGAGTAGGTCGAAAAAAAATCAAACTCAAGGGTTTTTTTACGTCAATACATCAGACTTCTTACAATTGCATTAGAATGGAATATATCAGATAATACACACAATACAAAAAAAAAATCCCCCAGTTAGTGATAGTGCTTTTATTTCATGGAAAAAAATGGACACCTTATAAACTGACACTAAAAATTGAATTCCACACAATTTACTCATTTTTTTTGTTTTATTTGGCATTTTTATTCAAATACAAATTTGTCCTTAGTGATTAATCATATATTTGAGCAAAATTATTCACTCCACAAAAAACATCAACCATTTGGAGAAATTATTATCCCTAGACAATATGCAGCAGCTATTATAAAAAGCACCCAAAAATCACCCAATTTTTTAAATGCTGCCCTTCGGCCAAGGAAGGGTTAAAATTTTAGGTTGAACCAGTTAGCTCAGTCTATAAGACACTTGATTCTTAATTCCCAATACGGTTTAAAAATTTCTAAACAGCAGCTTATATGCCGCACTCACAATAACCGTACTCACCATAGCAAATCCGACATCGGCTTTCTTGAGGGCCGGCGCCTCATTGTTCCGTCGCCAGTCACTGCTACTACCTCTCGGTTGCTAGAGATCTTACTGTCGATTATGCCTTTGACCAGTGTGTGCTTGTCTGTTGGGGACGATCTGGCCAAGACTCTCAACTTGGGCCAGATTTTGTCTAAAAGGTGTTGTTTTACCTGGAATGAGTCAATAAGAATATTCAGATGTCATTGAACTTGTGACAGTTTAACACTTAGTGCATCTTCTTGCATCTTCCACACACAAAGTCTCTTGCCAAACTTGGGGTCACTCTCTTCACCTTTGTGCATCTCCCATGAATCCATTTCCCACATTTCTCACACCACACTGAATTTGCCCTCACCCTCTTTCCACATGGGTCCACAATAAAGTTGATATTCCTCAACAAATATGTAACATTAATTTCACATAAAATGTTACTGCCACATTTTTAAGCACTTGCTTGCTATGTCATCAGTCACATAAACCAGGCATTATGGGGATCCATTAATCGGTCAATACGGTACATACCATGCCATATTTGTCTCGGATTCTTCTGTTGAACTCTTTGCCCTCAAGGACCAAGAAGTCTTCCCCTGGTTTTAAGATGCCACACTTAGTTGCAATGGAGCGGGCTGTGTTGACGTTGTCTCCTGTTACCATACGTACCGTGATGCCAGCCTGTTGACACTGTAAAATAGCTGGCGGGACCTGAACAGTAAAAAAAAACAGCCACGTTTGATTAATAAGTTTGAACTGGTATATACTATACCAAAACTATACCAAAAGCATCAATCAGAATGCATAAAAAAATTTACAAGAAATGTTAATTATTAGCATTGCCCTTCCTTACAAGGCAATCGCGAAGAACAGTTTCATCCGCATCCCCCAGGCCACACTTTACATGATCCAAAGTTAAAGGTGCATACTTCGTGCTTCACAACCTTGGTTCCCCCCCCCCCCGAATTACCTAAAAAAGTTGAGATTTTTATATCATCTGAACTGTTATTCTTAGTAATCCACAAGTACCTAATCTTATGTGCAAATTTGGTCGTATCTTTGGTCGTATCAAAAACTTGCAATTTTGTATTTTCTGTTCGTAAACGGACAGAAATTACAGCACGATGGCCTATGGGACCATGGGAAGCAAGGAAATGCTCATAACGCAAAACTGCAAGATTGCAATCAACTTAAATTTTGTGAATAAGCTTCTCTCAAACATCTAGTCAAACATATCTGGTTAAACATGAATAAAGCAGGTGGTGCTGGAATCACAAAATACACATTTAAGATTTTGACACTTGATATATATATTATATATTTTTGCTACCACATTGAAATTTAAGGCAGGGGCAACATTTCCTTTTGAGGCTAAGAACAAAACCACATTAGTTCATATACACTGTTCTAGGGGCCAATATGGATTTTTGCTTCTATCACCAGCTTGACCAATTTAACTCTAATCGTATGTTTTTGGTGACATGCTTCCATTTACGGGAGAAAAAAAACTGAACCATATGAAAAATTGGACCAGTTCAATCAGTTCACATGCAATAATAGCATCACAAATATTGACAGCAATGATTCCTATCCCCTCTGCTCTGATTTAACAACTATTCTTGTTGGAATCTTGAGTTTGCACCATAACCATAATAAAATCAGTGCAAAGAGTCAGATGAACATGTCTGTACGCTTTTTTAACCCCCATATAATTTTTTACCAATTTTACCTCTGTTTATTTACTCTCTTCCTTACCTCAAAATGCTCAAGGATGCAAATGGGATCATCAAGATTTGGACTCAGGCAGGTCAATATGTCTTAGACCACCAAAGTGTTTCATTCAAACTTTGTGCAAAGTCAATGTAAGGTCTGAAGGATCTACTGTTGGGAGTCACAGCTGTTTGAGGCCTATTTGTTATGACAAAACCAAGAAATAACCCAAAAATATCAACGGCAACAGTTTTGACAACTAATTTGGATTTAGACCACTGACTTCATCCTGTGTAAATTTTATGAACTTTATTGTGGGGGCAATTATGTTTTTTTCTTTAAAATCTAATTTAACACGTCTCTCTCTGGGAAGGGCATATAGAGGGCGCTATAGTTACAAATCATGACCTTTGTAAGCCTATTGGCAAGATTCCCGCAATGATTTTCTGATATTTCCAGACGTAATAGCTCCCTACTTATAACCAGTTGTCAAATTTGTGTCCCGCCCTGCTTAAATTACTCTAAAATAATGACGATTTGTATAGGGGTCAAACAGCTGTGAGTACTCCCTTTCCTTAAAGCAATAAAACATCAAAATCGCACATTTTTTTGAAGAGCGCCCCCAATTTTCAAAGTTGATATTTTGGCACAGTTACGTTGGTAATTGCTAGGAAACTATACCTGCGAACGAGAATGCTAAGAAATGCGTATTTATCATAAAATAAGCGAATTTTTGTATTAGAATTGGGATCCCACATTGGACTTAACGGCAGAGCTGGAAATGCTCGTTTATGTCCGCCATGATGAAATATTGCCACTCTGGAGAAGATACTTCTAACTTGACTTGCCTGACCATCCAACAACTATGGATGAGCGTAACACGTCATGACGCTATTTCCCGCTATTTCACATTTAAGGCCGTTTCGCAGAGCCGTTGAATCATTATCGGGATCCCCGATAATAATTATCTAATGACAAAATTCCTTCGTTTGGGACACACAGACATTTTGCGAGCTTAACCAGTCACAGTATAGTTACTAGCCAGTTACACATGCAACCGTGTAAAAATCTCAAGTTTTTTTTGAAAAATTGGGGCGCTCTTCAAAAAATGTGCTACTATTGCTTTAATACCAACATTTGCTAGCATTCTTACCTCATGTCTTACTGGGTCCTCAATGCCCACAATAGCTATCATGGTGAGGTTTGACACTACACTTGTTCTCTTCGTCCCAGGGCACCTGTTCCCCTGGCGGGAAATCACGGTAGGCGAGGCTTAGTGTGCGCAGGCCATCCGACGCCATCGGCTACGATCAATTTTTTTACCCTTTCATCGTTGTCGTTGATAGCTGACTGGCGTGCTGACCTGAGGTGTCTAATATTTTGCTAAATTAGGGGGTGAAAAGATGAAGGTGTCCATCAAATGTTACAACTATTTACTTTTGCTACTACGTACTTCCGATTCTAAGAAAAGATGTAGGAAGCTTTCAAAAGACCAAGCCGAAACCAAAAAATCTAAACATGGGTCCTCAACATTGACTTAGTTTTACGATCTTGTGCTTCATCATCTATCACAATCAGTGCTAGCGTATCTGGCTAAGTTTTTTTGATTTTCACAGCCAATTTTTCTTAATATTTTTGAAAACAGTTGCTAATATGATGCCGCTTACCTAATGCAACAAACAAGGAGCACCATGGTGCTGTAGCTCAGCAGGTCATTAGTATGGGCCTTTAGCAATTGATTTGTGGCACAAGAAGGAATTTACAGATTTTCAAAGAATGCCCCTTTAATTGGCCCATGTGACCTTTGACCCAAATCTGTGAACACCCCATATGGACCTTGGGTCAGCGGTTCTTCTAACCAAGTCTAGTGATTATAACAATGATTTGTGGCACAAGAAGGAATTTACAGATTTTCAAAGAATGCCCCTTTAATTGGCCCATGTGACCTTTGACCCAAATCTGTGAACACCCCATATGGACCTTGGGTCAGCGGTTCTTCTAACCAAGTCTAGTGATTATAACAATTGATTTGTGGCACAAGAAGGAATTTACAGATTTTCAAAGAATGCCCCTTTAAAAAAAAAAATCGCAAAATTTTACTTTTTTTAAAAAAAAAAACCACCAAAAAAAACATCGCCCACATGACCTTTAACCAAAATCTATGAACACCCCATATGGGCCTTTAGGTCAGTGGTTCTTCTGGACCATAATTGGTGATAGCACAAATGTGAGTGATCAAGCAAAATGACTCTGAAGTCAGTATGATTATGAAGCAATATAGCCCAACAAAGGAGAAAATGTATTTGTGTCCTATTGTTTTTTCCACCCTTCACTGATTTATATCTTTGGAATTAATTGGTCAATTTCAATGGGGATTTCAGCAAAATGTAGCTTTTTATCTGATGCATACAGCTACATGAAAAAGTAAAAATCATATTATCGAACTTCAACCATTTGGCTTGATCATCACAAATGATTTGTGGCACAAGAAGGAATTTATAGATTTTCAAAGAATGCCCCTTTAATTGGCCCATGTGACCTTTGACCCAATCTGTGAATACACATACGGGCCTTGGGACAGTGTCGCTCATTCTTAGCACATTTAGTGATTATAGCAATTGATTTGTGGCACAAGAAGGAATTAATAGATTTTCAAGAATGCCCCTTTAATTGGCCCATGTGACCTTTGACCCAAATCTGTGAACACCCCATATGGGACTTGAGTCAGTGATTCTTCTGAGCACATTTGGTGATTATAGCAATTGATTGTGGCACAAGAAGGAATTTATAGATTTTCAAAGAATGCCCCTTTAATTGGCCCATGTGACCTTTGACCCAAATCTGTGAACACCCCATATGGACCTTGGGTCAGCGGTTCTTCTAACCAAGTCTAGTGATTATAACAATTGATTTGTGGCACAAGAAGGAATTTATAGATTTTCAAAGAATGCCCCTTTAATTGGCCCATGTGACCTTTGACCCAAATCTGTGAACACCCCATATGGACCTTGGGTCAGCGGTTCTTCTAACCAAGTCTAGTGATTATAACAATGATTTGTGGCACAAGAAGGAATTTATAGATTTTCAAAGAATGCCCCTTTAATCGGCCATGTGACCTTTGACCCAAATCTGTGAACACCCCATATGGACCTTGGGTCAGCGGTTCTTCTAACCAAGTCTAGTGATTATAGCAATTGATTTGTGGCACAAGAAGGAATTTATAGATTTTCAAAGAATGCCCCGTTAAAATCGGCCATGTGACCTTTGACCCAATCTGTGAACACCCCATATGGACCTTGGGTCAGCGGTTCTTCTAACCAAGTCTAGTGATTATAACAATTGATTTGTGGCACAAGAAGGAATTTACAGATTTTCAAAGAATGCCCCTTTAATTGGCCCATGTGACCTTTGACCCAAATCTGTGAACACCCCATATGGACCTTGGGTCAGCGGTTCTTCTAACCAAGTCTAGTGATTATAACAATTGATTTGTGGCACAAGAAGGAATTTATAGATTTTCAAAGAATGCCCCGTTAACGCCCACATGAACCTTTGACCCAAATCTGCGAACACCCCACATGGGCCTTGGGTCAATGATTATTCTGACCGATTTTCGCGTCCAATCGGCCCAAGCTTTTGGCAACAAATTGCATTAGGCAAGTGTTAACAAAACAGATTGATAGATTAGAGTCAACACATTGCCCTGCATACTACGTATGCTGAGCTAAAAAACCACTTTGGTGAACATGTCGATTTTATCTTAGAAAGTAGAAATTTAAGCCACAATAGTGGTGGTACAGGAGCGGTGCGAGTTGTTCAAATAGCAGTGCCAAAACTATTATAATGAAGTGCATATGCTCATCCACTTTTTGGGCACCTCGATTTGGGTTATGCTATTTGGAGATTCCGCATGCCTAATTTACATACATAGGTCATTGTTTCACATCCCCACAAACTGCCGTATTAAACTACACCATCTATTTTGAAAATGGATTAATGTTTGACATCTCTCTTGCTGAAACTCTGAAATTAGAGTGTCTACTACACACTACAACTATATATTATTCACATAATTCACCTGAAAGTTAAATTGACCTAACATGATATAATTACTTAAATCAACAACACAATTAATTCTTTAATTAATCGGCAATATGGCGCCACCAACGAATGCTTCCAGAGGCCTCTTTTCCCGATGCCTCATGGGAAAAAGTTCGACATCTAGATCCCAAGTAATACAAATATCACACAAAACCATCATAATCGTTGTTTTTGATGTCGAAATCAAGGTGCAAATTACACACTCAAACGGCTGTACAATAGCCAAAACCCTTTGCTTTCTTTCAATCTACTAACTTTTTCTTGAGCTGTTTCAACATCATTATCAGGTGTTTCCATAAGGTGACACCCTTTTCTGACATCCTTTTCTAACACCCTATGAATTCAGAACCTTAACGGAATAAACCACATAAACCGTGTGGTTTATTCCGTTAAGGTCCGTTAAGGTCCGTTAAGGTTTCCGAAGTCATAGGGCGTCAGAAAAGTATGTAAGAAAAGGGCGTCACCTTATGGAAACACCCATCATTATCCCTCTACTTGCGTGTTAATTCAATGGAAGTTGGACGGCGATGTCGATCATTGCGGTCAAAAATTGGACTGGCAAGGGTAACCGCTGGCAGCGCACTGTCAGAGGATGTTTTGAATCAATCCCACAATGCATTGCAATGTACCTGTACTGTATTGTACAAAACACATGTCAGTACTTAGGGATAAAAATCGTTCCAAAAGTTTAAGAACCACAAGACATTTCATAATCATGCAAAAAATTCCCTAAGTACTAATGCTTTGTGAGCTAAACTGAGTGTTAAAGTCAGGGTTTTTATGTGTTAAGAAAAGGATTTTTGTGGGATCACATGACCCTAATGAGGTGAAATTTCCCAAAACTGGAGCATTGTGGGATTGACTCAAAACACCCTCTGGGTAACTGCTGGCAGTGCACTCTATTGCAAATTGCGAGAATTTCAAGTGCTATCTTCTTTGGGAGTTTGTAAATAACCACAACCTGAAATAAGACGGCCACTTACTTTTTCATGATGATTTCTGATGCTCCTTTGGAGTACAATCTAAAGCCCCCTTTTTCTAGTGGAATGGCGGTGCTCATGGATTTACGTGAGGAATTGAATGTATACACATGCTCAAACTTCTCCACCGGCCACGCGTCCCGCGCCAGCTGGTATTCTTCGCCCATATCCAGAACGAAACCCAAGAGGGCGCATTCTGTTTTGTTGCCTACTTGTCTGGGCATCTCGCCATCCCTTTCTGCAGGCTGTGAGGAAGCAAAGTACGGAAGAAAGGATTTTTTGGATGAAATTCACGTGGTTGAATGCTTCAAAAATAACAACATTTAAAGTGGCACTGGCACATTTTCACAAAATATGAAATTTCTTCAATTTGCTCTCAAATGATAGTCTAGGCCATTGGAATAATAGATATACATTTTACACATAAAATAACATACCCAAAAACAGATAGGGACTTTAATAAGAGGTTAAAGACATGCAGGTAATTTGTAGGCTAACTTTTAAGTTTTCCATTACTCATTGATATTAAAACCAAAGATCACAGACCGGTCAAACAGCGTTCATGCCATGGAAAACATGCATACAGCATTCGTTTTCTTGTGTTAACCGCCATTACCGTCGTCTGCTGAAATAATGTAGCTGGCGACATTAATTATAAAATTGTTCTGTTTACCCATAAGGACGCTGATTTGGTCTTAATCATTTCAGGCGAGGGCTCATGTATATAAAAGCTTTACAACCAAGTAAAAATATGAATTTTGAAAAATCTTGAGGGCGCATTATTTTTCAAATGTGCCAGTGTCTCTTTAAGAAAATATTGTTAAGTTGGAAACAACAGCGGCTCAGAAGACCTTCCCAAGTACCTTTTCGCCTATAAATTCGTTTTTCCGTGCCACCGGGAACCTCTCATAGCAATAACACGTAATCATAGTTCCGCACAACAAACGCCCTGCGCTTAAGTCTAGCGGGTTCAATTTCTAACGTATAGTATGTGAACGATCAAAAAATTATTCTAGATTGCTATGCGCTTCTTTGTGTAAACAGTATTTGCAATATTTCTTCATCATCTTCAGAATTTCTTGAAACCAGCCAGAAAGCTATAGTATCAACTGTAGGGCATTTAGAGCGTACGATTGAGCGAACAGGAATTGAAGTGGAGGCCCCCCAACGTCGCCAGCGGCATGATTAAAACAGACGACGCGTATATGAGACTATTTACATGACGATCGTCACCAGGGTAATCTGTTCTGTGTTTACAAATTCCACTCGTACTTTCGTAAATATTTCCTTTCCCCGCACGATTCCCTACTTCTAAAGATATATTTCTAGTAATTACAAGTTCAGTGGATAAATCCAGCATTTCTATTTAAGTGTATAACTGTTTTTGTTGGGTTATTTGGTAAGATTTCCAATAAATATGCGGTAAACTTTGGCAGGTAACCGGGACGGTAATTGAGTCCGAGATGAAAGTTGAGACTTCGAGTCTAGGCAAGGATACATGATTTGCCGGGCGAGGAACGTGGCTAGGAATATCGGCTTGCATCATTGCATGTTTATTTTCTTTTTGGACTTGGCAATTTCAAATTCATGTGCAGGCTTACATTGAGTGTTGTGTACCGTTCGGGGACCGTGTACTCTCTCTAGCGTATAGCTGTGTTGATACACTTGGCCGATGTTACCTTTCCGCGACAAAGAAAGAAATGATATGACCGCCATTACCCGTCGATAATATGGTTTCGCGCGCAAAGGATTATGGGCTGGCTTTCTGAGCTGCTGTTGTTGGAAACTAAGGGCGAAATATTTGATTTAAAAATCGCCAAATGACAAAAAGACGCGATTTACTTTCGCATATTCCTGCTGGTGTTAATTCACTTAGATTTGGCTGATTGTTT
The DNA here is from genome assembly GCA_023653785.1 of Ophioderma brevispina. Lineage (NCBI taxonomy): Eukaryota > Metazoa > Echinodermata > Ophiuroidea > Amphilepidida > Ophiodermatidae > Ophioderma > Ophioderma brevispina. The sequence goes on from JAMKCH010002485.1 coordinate 141,899, forward strand.
AATTGGTCAACCTGATTCATTACCTAATTAAGTGCAGGAGATATTTTTTTAGGATACGAATTTATCTCATTGCAATGGATCGAGTGTAGACCACCTACCAAGAACGTTCAGAAGGTTTATTGGACAAACATACAAAAGAAAGCCACTTTGTTTTGAACTGCTGACTTCGTAAGTTGTCCCCACAGACAACCCGTGCTTTGACTTTCTGTCCGTCACGACAGAAAGTACTAAATCATCAACATCATTACATCAGGACGGTGGGTATGCGGCTTATTCACTTCAGGTGTGATCTTAACACATCTGAAAGCATTCCAAATATGCAAAAACCGCCGGGTTTCGAAAAAAATTGGGGGCGCTTCTTTCTGGAAATCTCTGTCCTTTTAAATCCCAAATATAAAACCTCTGGCCATTTTGTATAGCCTCCGGGTTACTTCTTTACCATAGGTTTGTATAAGAGAAATGTTCTTGATGAATAAAGAATATCATGGCACTAGTGGCCTACCATACCTCCATAGATTTTCTAACTATTTAATTACAGGTGCATGCATAATAAATTAGATACACAGTTACTCTAATTATTTTTTTGTTTTCCATTTTTGTCATGACAACTCCTGTTAGTGCATAAGGGGAGGCCGCTTAAGACCCATGCGATTTACGTGAAATGACGCAATGGATTTGATTTTTGTGTTTTGCGCAAATGGAAAACATCACAAAGATAGACAATAACAAAAAAAGATAATCAAATTATATTGCCAGTGCAATATGCTGCCAAAAAAACAAAACATACATCGTCCTTGGACCGCTTGTGTCGCCTGCCGTCGGGTTGTGAATGTATAGGCCTACCATGAAACGTTTGACCCTTGTTATGTGACCTTGGACCTCCAACAATGAGGTTTTCATGTAAACTTCCAAACCAAGTTGTTTCCAATTGAACTTCAACTTTTTCAAATGAGGTCAATTTTAAATTTTACCTTTTATAATCTTACAACTTGACCTCACATGACCTTTGACCTGGGTATGTGACCTTTGACCTCATCAACAAATGAGGGACCCATGTTGCACCTATGATTCAAGTTTGGTTCCAATTGAACATCAACTTTTCAAATAAGGTCAATTTTACATTTTCAGCCTATTTTACAACTTGACCTCACATGACCTTTGACCTTGACATGTGACCTTTGACCTCATCAAAAAATGGGGGATGCCATGTTGCAGCTGTGATCCAAGTTTGGTTTAAATCCATCAAAGTATGAGGATATTACAGGCAAATGTTAACCCTTTTTCACAACAGACAACAACAACAACAACAGACATCAACAACAGACTACAGTGGACAAAGTGATCCCTATGTGTCTTCCTGTCTTAGGGTAGGCGACACAAAAATGGGTTCATCCTTCATGTAAGACTCATAGAATTAGCCTAGCATGAAATCTCCTATAAAAGGATCAAAGGATGATTCTACAGTTTTATTCCGTAAAAGTCTTTACTCTAGTCTAACTCATGAATATCTTACACCAAGGACACGCCCCCCCCCCCTTATGCAGTTAAGTGTTAATGTACAAGGCAATGCTATAATGTTATAATCCTGATGTACTCTATATTTAATATTTTGCATTTGGTACAGGTTTAGCACAAATAGAACATTTTAAATTTTAACCCCTGTATAAACCTTACCCGTATTTTGCCACAATCTGTTGAGTGAATGTGGCAAATAATATTTTGCATCCAATAGTTAGTAAATCCAAAGTTTTAAATCCGGTTTTGTCCCCGTAAACGGGGGTGGCCAGATTCACCTCACACTGGCAGCAACCGCCCTTACTCCTTCCTTCCACTTCACCCGATTCAATGCATCCTCCATCCTCAACCCAACCCAACCCTCCTATATCTTAAAATTTATCCCTAAAAACTTGCTTGCCTACTTTTAACACAAAATGCCTACAACATCCATCATTTGTGAAATATGGACCAGTCTAGAGTAAATTTATATTTGACTGACATTTTTTTAAAACAGCTGATTTTTTAAGACAGCTGTTTAAGAAACTGGTTCAAAGAGACACTAATAAGCAAAAAAAAAAAGTATAAGAAAATGTTTAAAATGGTATTAAAAATATTATCTCCCAACCACTCCCATACCCACAAGAGCACTTTAATTTACTTATATAGTAATATATAAATTCTTTGGTGTCAAAAAAGATCCCTACAAGGCAAGTATGTGTGTGTTATTTCACATAGATTATAATATACATTTACAAGAATGGTTAAGAAGGTTATGAATAAGGATATTGAATTTGACAAACTTGAAAAAATAATTCAGCTATGTATTTTGGACACCCCCCCCCTCCAGTTTTCCATCAGGGCTGCCCTCTTTGCAAAAATTTCTCGGATCCAAAGAGTTTAAATTTAAAAAAATATGGTACCTTCAAAAAACTTTTGTTTGCAGTCATTAACCTCTGTTTTTTTTTAAATGGCCCCACAACAACATATTTGTAGAGTGCTTTATATCTCAATACGATAGGCCTCCAAAATATGCTGCTGTGGAGGCCAAAAATAAACTTGTGGAATGTAATTTTCTACCCAGGATATGCATTACAAACCCCAAACCAATCATACTATTCATTACGAAGCTTAATAAGGATTTAACTCTGTCATTCAAGTCCCGATCTCAGTCCAGGGCAAGAATTTGGCTAAGTTTGATTTCAGCCAATTTTTCTCTAATATTTTTGAAAAAAACTAATTTCCTAATATGATTCTCCGCTTACCTAATGCACAACAAGAGACCACCAATGGTGCTGTAGCTCAGGCGGTCAATAGTATGGGCCTTTAGCAATTGATTTTGTCACAAGAAGGAATTTAAACACCAATTTTGAAAGAATGCCCATTTAATTGTGCCCATGTGACCTTTTGACCCAAACTGTGAACACCTCATATATAGGCCTTGGTCTTGGGTTCTTCTAACCAAGTCTAGTGATTATAACAATTGATTTTGGCACAAGGAGGAATTTCAGATTTTCAATGACTGCCCCTTTAATTGGCCCACATGACCTTTGACCCAAATAAGTGAACACCCCATATGGACTTGGGTCAATCGTTTCTCTGACCAAGCTGTGATAATCGAAATTGCTTTTTGGCCAAGAATTATACTCTTCTCGATTTTCCAAAGAATGCCCCTTTAAAAATCCGGCCCCACATGACCTTAAAATAACCCAAATTCTAGTGAACAACCCCATATGGGCCTTTAAGGGTCATGGTTCTGTCGACGCATAATTGGTGATAGTCCAAATTTGATGTGATCACGCAAAATGAGTCGGAAGTCACAAGTATTGATTATGAGATATAGCCAAACAACGAGAAAATGTATTTGTGTCCTATCGTTTTTTTCCACAACCCTTCAACTGTTATATCTTGGATTCATTGGTCATTTCAATGGGATTTCAGCAAAATGTAGCTTTTTAATCTGAGCATACAGCTACATGAACAGTAAAATCAAACTTTAACCGACGTCAGACTCATTTTGCTTGATCGCATCACAATGATTTGTGGCACAAGGAGAATTTATAGATTTTCAAAGAATGCCCCTTTAATGGCCCATGTGACCTTTTACCCAAATCTGTGAATACACATAGCGGGCCTTGGACAGTGGTCCTTCTTATCACATTAGTGATTATAGCAATGATTTGTGGCACAATAAGGAATTAATAATTTCAAAGAATGCCCCTTAATCAAGCCCATGTGATTTTTGACCCAAATCTGTGCACCCCATATCGGACTTGAGTCAGTGATTCTTCTGATCACATTTTGGTGATTTAGCAATTGATTGTGGCACAAGAGGAATTTATAGATTTTCAAAGAATGCCCCTTTAATTGGTCCATGTTGACCTTTGGACCCCAAATCTGTGAACCCCCCATATGGACCTTGGGTCACGTTTCTCAACACTCTGTGATTTAACAATGTTTATTTTGTGGCACAAGAAGACTTTATAGATTTTCAAGAATGCCCCTTAATTGGCCACATGTGACCTTTGAGACCCCAATCTGTGAACACCCCATCTGGACCTTGGTCAGCGTTCTTCTAACCAAGAGTCCTAGTGATTATAACAATTGATTTGTGGCACAAGAATGAATTTATAGATTTTCAAAGACATGCCCCTTTAATCGGCCCATGTGACCTTTGGACCCAAATCTGCTAACACCCACATGGGCCTTGAGTCAGCGGTTCTTCTTACCAAGTCCTAGTGATCTATGCAATTGATTTGTGGCACAAGAAGGAATTTATAGATTTCAAAGAATGCCCCTTTATCTGGCCCATGTGACCTTTGACCCAAATCGGTGAACACCCCATATGGAGCTTGGGTCACGTTCTTCTAACAAGTCTAATGATTATACATTGATCTGTGGCACCATAAGGAATTTACAGATTTTCAAGAATGCCCTTTAATTTTGCCCACGACCTTTTACCAAATCTGTGAACACCCATAATGGACCCTTGGGTCAGCGGTTCTTCTACCAACTCTAGTGATTATAACATTGATTGGCACAAGAAGGAATTTTATAGATTTTTCAAAAGATGCCCCTTTCTTAAATTCGGCCCACATGACCTTTGACCCAAATCTGTGAACACCCCACATGGGCCTTGGGTCAATGATTATTCGGACCGATTTTCGCTGCAATCGCACAAGCGTTGGCAACAAGATGCAATTATGGCAAGTGTTACCAGACGCCGTGATAAATGAGTCCACCCATTGCCATAACAATAGCTCTGCACTCACGTTGCTGAGCTAAAAAACACTTTGGTGAACATATCGATTTTTAATCTTAGAAGTAGAAATTTTTAGCCACAATAGTGGCGGTACAGGAGCGGTGCGAGTTGTTCAAATCGCAGTGCCCAAACTATGATAATGAAGTGCATAGGCTCATCCACTTTTGGGCACCTCGATTTGGTTATGCCTATTTGGAGATTCCGCATGCCTAATTTTTACATACATAGTCTTGTTTCACCCACAAATACTGCTTATATAAACTACATACACCTCATTTTGAAAATGGATTAATGTTTGACATCTCTCTTGCTGAAACTCTGAAATTAGAGTGTCTATACACACTACAACTATATATTATTCACATAATTCACCTGAAAGTTAAATTGACACTAAACATATAATAACTTAAATCACAACACATTAATTCTTTTAATTCGCAATTATGGGGTGCGCCACCACGAATGCTTGAGAGGCTCTTTTCCCCTGCAATCCCACAAAAATGGTGGAAAATCGACATCTAGATCCCAAGTATCCAAATATCACACAAAAACACATCAATAATCGTTTTGTTTTGTTTGTCGAAATCAGTGGCAATACACACTAAATGGCTGTTTTACAATAAGCACACCCTTTGCTTTCTTTCAATCTCACTAACTCTTTTCTTGAGCTGTTTTCACATCCATTATCAGGTGTTTCCAAAGGTGACACCCTTTGCCCTGACATCCTTTTCTGACACCCTATGATTTCGGAAACCTTAACGGAATAACCACATAACCGTGTGGTGATTCCGTTAGGTCCGTTAGGTCCCCCGTTAAGGTTCCGAAGTCATATGGCTGTCAGAAAGTTGTAAGAAAGAGGGTGCGTCACCTTACGGAAACACCCATCATTATGCCCTCTCTACTTGCGTGTTTAATTCAATGGAAGTTTTACGGCGATGTCGATCATTGCGGTCAAAAATGGACTGGCAAGGGTAACCGCTGGCAGCGCACTGTCAGAGGATTTTTTTGAAATCAATCCCACAATTGCATTGCAAATGTACCTGTACTGTAATTGTACAAAACACATGTCAGTACTTATGGATAAAATCGTTCCAAAAGTGAAGAACCACAAGACATTTACAGAATCATGCAAAAATTCCTAAGTACTCCATGCTTTGTGAGCTAAACTGAGTGTTAAAGTCCGGGTTTTTAAGTGTGTGATAAAGGATTTTTTGTGGGATCACATGACCTAATGAGGTGAAAATTTCCCAAACGAGCATTGTGGGATTGACTAAAACACCCTCTGGGGTAACTGCTGCATTGCACTCTATTGCAAATTGCGAGAATTTCAATGCTATTCTTCTTTGGATTTTGTAATACCACAACCTGAATAAGACGGGTCCCTACTTTTTCAGATGATTTCTGATGCTCCCTTTGGAGTCACTCTAACGCCCCTCCCTTTTTCTAGTGGAAATGGCGGTGCTCATCGGATTTTTTACTTGGAAGTGAATTATACCATGCTCAAACTTCTCCACCGGCCACGCGTCCCGCGCCAGTCTGGTATTCTCGCCCATAGCCAGAACAAACCCAAGAGGGCGCATTCTGTTTTTTTTCCTCGTGTCTGGGCATCTCGCCATCCCCTTCTGCCAGGCTGTGAGGAAGCAAAGTACGGAAGAAAGGATTTTTTGGATGAAATTCACGTGGTTGAATGCTTCAAAATACCCATTAAAGTGGCACTGGCACCTTTTCACACAAATATGAAATTTCTATTTCGTCAATTTGTCTCAATGATAGCTAAGGCCATTGGAATAATAGATATACACATGTTACCACACATAAAATAACATAATACCCAAAAACAGATGGGACTTTAATAAAGGTTAAAGACATGCAGGTAATTTGGTAGGGGCTAACTTTAAGTTTTCATTATCTTGCTATTAAAACCAAAGATCACAGACCGTCAAACAAGCGTTCATGCCAATGGAAAACTGCATACGCATTCGGTTTTCTTGTTTTTAACCCCGCCATTACCGGTCGTCTGCTGAATAATGTAGCTGGCACATTAAGTATAAAACGTTCTGTTTCCCATAGGAACGCCGATTTGGTCTTAATCATTTCAGGCGATGGCTCAATGTAATAAAAGCTTTACAACCAAGTAAAAATATCATTTTGAAAAACCGTGAGGCGGCATTATTTTTCAAATGTTCCAGTGTCTCTTAAGAAATATTGTTAAGTTGGAAACTAAAGGGCGCAATATTGATTTCAAAAATTTGCCAAAATGAACAAAAAATACGCGAATTAGTTTCCGCATATTCTGCTGTGTTAAATTCATCTTAGGATTTGGTGTCTGATTGCTTTAATTGTCAAGCATTAGTTTTACATTAACCTATATTAAAAGTGTCAGGAGGATATTTTTTAGGATACAAATTTTCTCTCAATTGCATAGGATCGATTGTAGACACCTCCAAGAACGTTCAGAAGTTTATTGGACAAACGTACAAAAGAACACCGAAACTTTGTTTTTGAACTTGCCTGATATCGTAATTGTCCCCCATAGACACCGTGTTTGACTTTTCTGTCGTGCACAGACAGAAAGTCTAAATCATCACATCTTAATAAGGTTAATTCACTTCAGTGTGATCTAATGCATTGGAAATCATCCAATATGCAAAAACCCCGGTTCGAAAAAAATTTGGGGGCGCTTCTTTCTGGAAATCTCAGGTCTCTTTAAGCCCAAATATAAAAACCTCTGGCCATTTTGTATATCTCAGGGTTAACTTCTTTTAGCATAGGTTTGTATCAGGAAATGTTTATTTGATGATAAGAATATCAGGGCACCAGGCCTACCAATACCTCCATAGACACTTTTCTACTATTTAATTAACAAGGTGCATGCATAATCAATTAGAACACAGTTCTCTTATTATTTTTTTTCCATTTTTGTCCATGGAACACTCCTGTTAGTGCATAAGGGGGAGCCTCTTAAGGACCCAGGCATATTTCGTGGAAATGACGCAATTGAATTGATTTTTTTTGCCACATGAAAACTCCAAAATACGACAAATACAAAAAGATAAATCAATTAAAAAAAATATTGCAGTGCTAAAATATGCTGGCAAAAAAAACAAAAAATACATCGTCCGTTGTGCCGTCGGCTTGTGTCGCACTGCCGTCGGCGGTTAGTGAATGATAGCGCCTACCAACCACGACGTTGACCTTGATATGTGACCTTGGCCTCAAACAAATAGGTTTTCATGTATAACTCCAAAAACCAAGTTTGGGTTCCAATTGGAACTTCAACTTCAAATGAGGTCAATTTTAACTTTTTAGCATATGTTTTACAACTTGACCTCACATGACACCTTTGACCTTGGATGTGACCATTGACCTCATTAACAATGAGGGATCCAATGTTGCCCCTATGATTCACGTTTGTTCCAATTGAACATCAACTTTCAAATAAGGTCAATTTTTACATTTTCAGCCTATTTTACAACGTGACCTCACAGATCCTTTAACCTTGACATGTGACCTTGACCTCATCAAAATGGGGGTGCCATGTTGCAACTGTGATCCAAGTTTGGTTTAAATCCATCAACGTATGAGGATAATCTTATTACATGCAAATGTTACCCTTTTTCACAACAACACAACAGACAACAACAGACCAAATCAACAACAGACTACAGTGGAACAATTGATCCCTATGGTCTTCCTGTCTTTTTTTTTTTTTTTGTTTAGGGTATGCCGACACAAAAATGGTTCCACCTTCATGTAGACTCATAGACTTATCCTAGCCATGAAATCTGCCGTAAAAGGCATCAAGGATGATCTACATTTTTATTCCGTAAAAGTCTTTAACTCTAGTCTAACTCATGAATATCTTACAATACACCAAGGACACTCCCCCCCCCCCTATCATTTAAGTGTTAATGTACAAGGCAATGCTATAATGTTATAATCCTGATGTAACCTATATTTAATTTTTGCATTTGGTACAGGTTTAACACAAATAGAACATTTTTAAAATTAAACCCCTGTATAAACCTTACCCGTATTTTGCCACAATCTGTTGAGTGAATGTGGCAAATAATATGTGCATCCAATAGTTAGTAATCCAAAGTTTTAAATCCGGTTTTGTCCCCGTAAACGGGGTGGGGCCAGATTCACCTCAGCTGCACACCGCCCTTACCCTTACTCCTCCTTCACTTCACCCAATTCAATGCTCCCCATCCTCAACCCAACCCACCCTCCTATATCTAACATTTATATCCCTAACAACTGCTTGCCCTACGTTTAACCACAAATGCCTACACATCCATCATGTTTTGGGGGGGGGGGGGGGGGGGAGGGGGGAATTGGGGGGTTTTTTGGGGAGGGGGGTTTTTTGTTTTCTTTTTCTACTTTGTTGGGGTTTTTTTTATTTTTTTTTTGGGAGGTTGATTTTTTTTTTTCTGGGTTTTTTTTAAGTTTTTTTTTTAAAAAAAACTTTTCTTTTTTTTTTTTTTTTTTATTTGTTTCGTATGCATTTTTTGGTTGTTTTTGTTGGGTTTATTTTTTTTTGTCTTTGTGGTTTTATTTTTTTTGGTTTGGCTTTGGTGGGAAGGTTATTTTTTTGTTAGTTTTTTTTGGGTGTTTTTTTTTTTAATGTGGTTTTTTTTATGTATGTTTGGTTTTTTTTTTTAATTGGGTTTGATTGTTTTTTTGGTTTTTTTGTTTCTTTTGTTATTTTATTGATTTTTTTTTTTTTTTTTAAGTGGATGGTGTGTTAGTTTGGGTGATTGGGTGTTTTTTTTTGTTTTTGGGGTTGTTTTGTTTTTGGTTTTTTGTTTTTTTGAGTTTTTTTTTTTGATGTGGGGTTTTTTTTTTTTTTTTTTTTTTTTTTTTTTTTTTTTTTAGGAATTTTTGAATATTGACCATCTAGAGTAAATTTTATATTTGACTGACATTTTTTTAAAACAGCTGATTTTTTTAAGCCAGCTGTTTTACGAAACTGGTTCAAAGAGACACTAATAAGCAAAAAAAATGTATAATAAAATGTGTAAAAGTTATTAAAAATCTTATCTCCAACCACTCCCATACCCCACAAGAGCACTTTAATTTAATTTACTTATGATAGTATATATAAATTCTTTGGTTTCAAAAAAGATCCCTACAAGCAAGTATGTGTGTGTTATTTTCACATAGATTATAATATACATTTACAAGAATGGTTTTTTTTTTTTTTTTTACGAGGTTATGAATAAGTATCAGTGATTTGACAAACTTGAAAAATAATTCAGCTATGTATTTTGGACACCTCCCCCCCCCCCCCCCCAGTTTTCCATCAGGGCTGCCCCTCTTGCAAAAATTTCTCTGACAAAAATTTTATTTAAAAAAAATATGTTACCTTCAAAAAACTTTTGTTTGCAGTCATTAACCTCTGTTTTTTTTTTAAAATGTCCCCACAAAACATATTTGGTAGAGAGCTTTATATCTCAATACGATCGTCCTCCAAAATAATGCTGCTGTGGAGGCCAAAATAAACTTGTGGAATGTAATTTTCTACCCAGGATTATGCATTAACAAACCCCAAACCAATCATACTATTCATTACGAAGCTTAATAAGGATTTAACGGCTGTCCATTCAATTCCGTCTCAGTCAGGCAGAATTTCGGCGATAATCGGAATCGTCCGGCAAAGATTCTCATAGATTGATTTGCGGGAAATCAAAGCTTGATTCTCGTACTTTAAAATTTACCACAGTAGTGAAATTAGATATTCCCCGGCAAAATCCATTTTTTGGGAATCAAGATGGATTCTCGCCACTCTACTACTAAATTCTACCCCTGCAGTCCAACTTTTTTCTATTCTTACCAATATCCTAGATGAATAGCTGTCATGTTGATTTATATCCCTCTACAAGGAGTGGTTTGTGTTTCTTCTTGTAATTCGTCTGGTGTTTTTCTTTATAGTGTGTGCCGCCTATATCTCTCTGTACTACTGTCATTCTGTTGGTTGTTAGGTGCCCGTCTTTCGGAGCAGATGGCGGTGGCATTGCCCATGGTTTCACAGGCGTCCAAATGACGCACCAGGTTGTTGTCTTTAAGCATTTTCGATTGAAAAAAAAAAGTTGAGAGACATTCACATAATCCTGGGCGAAAGAGTTCCCGTATGTACCCACGCTTTAAAATTTTTTTTCTACAGGAACAAATTATATTTATTTATGGCCTACACTAACAAAACCCCTAACACTAAGGCCAAAATAAAAAATAATTTTTTTACAACATATTCACCTTTCACGGGGGTACATCAGGCTTTTTTTGAAAGGTCCACCCATGGGCCACAGGAATCTATAAAAGCTAGTTAGGTGTCTTGTCTTGTTCGGCACAGCACCCCTAAAAGGGTCCAACGTGCAGGTAGTGCAACTCTGCAAACGAGAAAAGGAAAGGCAAGCACAGTACATTCAATGTATTAGGCTATACTATGCAAATGAGACACCTGTACACACAAATCATCACCTTGCTATGTAAATAGACTGTTTTCTTAAAAGGTCCCAGTCCGATTGCTACTAGCTTGTCCCCAGAAGCCCCAGATTTTAACGCAGAAGTGGTCAATGTTTTGAACAAGAAACTAACTATTTTTCTCATTTACCCTGTGAATCTAGGGCTAAATGATATTGGTTTGGAAGTTAAAAAAAAAAAATTTCCCCATTTTGGTCGACAATATTAATTTTACACAGTACATCTATGGTGTTTACAAATCCACATTTTATCTCTCACGCAAAATGATTAAATATCGGCGCAAATTACAGATGAGGTTTTAAGTGAAGGCCACTCTATCAAAGGTGAAAACTTATATCCCTTTAATCGGACACCCCCTTGAATGAATACAAATTCCTTATTTCCGGAGAGAGTGCACCTCTTTGTTGTACTGGAGATGCATAATTTCAATTTTGGCACATTCATTAGAGATTTCGCCTGCAAACGAGGGGGGGGGCCTACTCAGCTATTAAGTTAGTAATTGCTACAAAAGTGGTGTCCTTTCGACAAAGGAACTTAGCTAATCAACTGCATAATTGATACAACAAGTGTCAAATAAATGACTAGGTGGCTCAAAGTTCCCATACTTTTTTGAGGACGTTCAGTACTGAACTTGATTTGAAACTATGTTGGATGATCAATCTAACCTTGACTGAGTAAGGCTAAGGAAATTGTAACGGCCAGAGGGAGACCTTCTGGCACAGCTACCACTAGCACGCGACGGTGACGCCAATGATGAAGAAATCTACAATTCGGAAAGGTGGCCTATCTCCCCACTTGTGTTTCCTGACTCCATACCAGACAATGCAGAAACGAATGATAAGGGTTCGGGTGTGAGTACCGCTATTGTGCAACCTGCAGAGATGCAAGAACAACAAGAATGTAATACGATTTTTCTCTGATACTTGGAATTTACATACTGCTGTTAAAGGCTGACTCAGAGATGTTGAAATATAAAATATTTTTTTGTGTAAAATTAACAATAGGCCATTTAGTAATGATAGTAACATAAAATACTAATTCCAAATTTAGAGATTAATCGGATCTTTCTTTTTCATGCAGTAAACATTTATGCACAGTATAACAGCGCCACGTCGTGTATAACAAAATTCCGGATCCGAATTTATAACAAGTTTGATTTTCTATATGAAGGACTTCGATTTGCGCTTAGTAATTATTTCACATAGAGATTCTATTGTCCAGCAATTATGATATGCAAAAACATGATTTGTTGAAAATTCCAGGGCGCCTCCTCAGGAATATCCGATTCAAAACCTTTATGTCAATGTTGACACCTACGCTCTCCGATTAGCTATTTAGATTCTGATTCAACCCCCCAGTCAAGACTGAGAACTTAAAAAGACTAATAAATCTTGACCCAATTTATTTTAGAAGCGGTCAATCCCGAACTAGCTTTAACGAATTTGCGAGCGACTGGTTCGATTAGCTTTTTAACCATGTTTCCCATACCCTCTGAGTGTTTGCAAAATTACCTTGGACATATATACGGCGCATGTACTCTTTGCGCGAACTGCGCTTTACATGCAATCCAACATCGCGTCGTATTGGCGTGAAAGCAGGCTTACATAGTTACATGTTCAAGGGACATTGACCTGAATAAATATTTCATAAGGAAATGATCAGATCTTGCCTACCCTTATTTCATATATAGGTGGATCTGGACTTACACGTACTTTCATTCATGGAGGTGGATCTTGACCACCCTTCAAGTATACGTCAGCCCGAAGGTTTTGGAGACGAACGAGCTACCATAGCTTAATACGGTAAAATTTTCCAAGAAAAATATAACTTTTGAAATATAAGTCTGCCGGAGACCGTTGTTGCGTGTAGAGCCCCAGGAGAGGGGTAAAGTTCTATGTGGGGGTCAATATTTGAACTGCTCTAATCTAATATAATATAGCTCAAACTATCCTTAGGTAAGCGAGTAAAAAAGTCAATTTGGGTCACTCGTGTGTGCTTCCTTTCCACGATATTTGGGAAAATAGGCTTAAAGGGCATTTGTTTATTCAAGAAAGGTTCACTTGGCCCTTTGCAATACCCATATTTTGTTTTTACAAATATTTTTTTAATGTTTTAATGATACTGAAGCCCATATGAAATGCTTTTGGCACTTTCGGCATCTCCTTGTTGTTAAAATGGAAGGGGTAAAACATTACCCTGTAGGACTCTATGGGACGGAGACATTATACCCCTCCTTTGAAAGGGAACCACACTATGCAAAATAAAGATCATATTTGAATCAGTATCATTAAATATTTTTTTATATTTTTTACAAAGAATCTGTATTACATTGTTGACGCTTTCTTGATCTTTTCCTCAACATCGGGTCCCGTCCCTGGGGCCGCAGACTTTCATATTTTCAAAAGTTAATTTTCTTGGAATTTTCCCGTATCAGCTATTGTGTATCTCGTTCGTCTAACCAAAAAACCTTCTGGGCTGACGGGTCCTACCTTGGAAGGGGTCAAGATCCACCTCATGATGAGTACTTGTTCAATATTGGTATCTCTTCGTCTAAACCAAAACCTTCTGGGCTGATGCTCTAAGCCGCTTTTCTAATTTTTCCCACAGGTTTTGTCTTATGCCAGTAAAACTCATGCTTAGCTTGGAAAATTTCGGTAACACGACTCAACCCTCCATGAAATACTTGTTAGGTGTCAAGATCGCCCCCTCCATGATTTTGGGTTAGATCGAGATCGATCTCCATGAAGTATTTGTTAGGGTCTCCTGGGCTTGCCTCCTGAAAGCAGGCTATAAAATTGGTTTATCAAACCATTTTCCTGAACATTGAATGCTTTAACGGAAGGTGGCACGCTTACACAAACCTCTTTCTGTGAGTGAGTGGAAGGTGTGCATACCCACCCTTTAGAGACAGAAAACTGTAACATCATTGTTTTATCATAAATTGATATTAACCCTGTTAGAAAACAATTTTTTGGGGGGAAAGTGGGAAAGCCACTGATCGAAATCATTCACCTTTAAGGGTGGTTATAAACGCTTGGTTACTATGAATAACACCTTCTGGTGTTAGCCTAATGGGAATGAATAGGTGCTCTCAGTCTTTCTTGGAACATTAATGTCTGACTCAGAGATTTCGAAATATATTTTTTTGTGTAGATTGAAAAATAGTCACTAGAACTACAGATAGTAACCTAAAAATGCACACTTCTGAATTTGAGATGGTTCGGTTTTTTCGTTTGATGCGTAAAACATTTATGTGAAGTATTACGTCCCTGGATTCTGTTTAACAAAAATCCGGATCCCCTGATTTTTCATACAACAAATTTTGTGGATTTTCTATCTGAACGGAATTCGATTTAAGCTTAGCAATTCACACCGTGATTAGTAATATGGACAAGCTTAATGTACAATTTCAAAAAACAACACGATTTTTGGAAATTGAAGGCGCCCTCTTCAGGAAATCTCTGAGTCGGCCTTTAATGTGCAACAAAGATTTCACATATCAGGAATCCCTAAATCTAAAGTACTGATTTTTGCCCTAGTGTACAGTTTCCCCATCAAAAATATCCCCGTCTGAAAGGTAAGAAATCTATTGCGTTACTACTCTAATTATTAAATTACTATTATGACACAATATTTGGTGCCATCAAAATCTCTTGTTGCACCTTTAAAATGGACTAAGAACTGTTCTTTAGTACAAAAAATTTTGAAATTTGTAATTTTGTATATGAGCAAACACTTCCGCCTATATTTTTTATATTGAAATTAGCAAATCAGAAGTTGCCTTTTCTTCTTCTCTCTCTTTTAAGACTTTCTGTAGCAAATAACAAGGTAAAAATCGATGAGTGTCTACTCTATATGAGATTACTATTATGATACAATAATTTGGGTTCCGCTCAAAATCTCTTGTTTGCACCTTTAAAATGGACTAAGAAATGTTTTCTTTAGTACAAAATTGTGAAATTTGTAATTTTGTATAGGAGCAAATACAAAATTCGCCTATATTTTAATATTGAAATATAAGCAAATCAGAATTGGCCTTTTTTCTCTCTTTAATTAATTTCTGTAGAAATACAAGGTAAGAAATCTCTTGAGTGTCTACTCTATATGAGATACTATATGATACAATATTTGGGGCCTCAAATCTCTTGTTGCAAATTTAAAATGGACTAATGGCGGTGAATGGTACATCTAATGGGTAGGTAATCTGTGTCTACCCTGAGTATCTACATAGCTCCTACCACAAAGAAAACCCGACTGCATAAGTAATTTTCGTCTGTATTTCATGTTAACCTCTTAAGACACTATTCAGTGATTTTCTAAATCACGTAAACGAAAAAAAATCAAAAAATCAATTTTTTGGGGGGCATTAATGTAACAAGTACAGGTATACGAACATACCCTGCAAATTATAGACCAGAAGCAACCCTAATAAGGACAGAAGAATCGGAGATCGTATCATTACTGTCCGTTCGACACTTGAAACACGTAATTGAATGGAGAATCGTATCTTGGAAACTTGCCGTTTTCTTCTTCCTTTTCTTTGCTGTGCAAGTCTACAGCTAGAAAGGTAACTTATGAGAATTCTACAGACTTACCTCACTTTTGGAACTATTACCGTGAAATTTCAAATATTTTTCAATCACTGATAGTGTCTCTTATAAAGGTTGACCTCGAAAGATATGTTTTTTGCATATAATAAGCCCCCCCAAAAAAAAATTTGTCCCAGAAAAAATGTTAACAATCTCAATGCAATGTGTTTTTTTTTAGAAAAATGCTAATGTGAAATGCATTGGGTTTTTTTTTAATGCATTTTTTGCCAGCACTTTTTTCAATGTTTCAAAATTAAATAAATAAACATTTTGCATTTTTTTCTGAATTGTTTCACAAAAAAAATTTAAAGTGAATAAAACCTTTAAAAAACAAAAAATTATGCGGTCAAAAGCAATTTTAAACATATGCCGCACGGGTCTTCTGATACCAACTTGTTTTTTTTTTCTTGGCCTGAATGCTTGTCCCCCTAATAATCATGCATGAAATAACCAGTCAAATCAATCCTTCATCTGAGAAAATTCAACTTGTAAAAAAGTCTGGATCCCAGAATTTTTTTTATACACAGGTATCCTATGAAATGTTATACTGTGCATCGAAATGTTTACTACCAACATGAAAACAGAAAGTGATTCTCCTAACTTTATATTAGGCATTTTTAGTTATTGTCTTTAGTTCTAGATGGCGATTTTTAATTACTACCAACCTTTTAGCTTCCACTAGTGAATTCTGGATGCTTACAAGCTGCCACCTACCTGCATAGCCTATCTGAATAGCCAGCTTGGTGAGTTTACCCTGCAATACTGATTTGCCTGTGATAAGGTTCTCATCCTCAGCGGCTGCCTCTATCATGGCGTCTTTGGCATTCTTGTCCTCCTTCTTGTTTGCTCCTTTGGCACTGTTATGATGCGGTGCATCACCGGGCATAGTGTCCGGTGTCTCCCCATCCACCTTACCGTCATTGGGGATCCTAGTTGTCTCATCTGCAAACAAATAAATTATGTGGTGTCAATACAGTGCAATGGTGTTTTTGTGTGAAATAAACCTACTTTATTGTACCCTATTCTACTATTAATTTGATATTTTGGAGAAACATCCGATTTGTTTCCAAATAAAAAGTTTGGGTATAGTTAATTGTGTCAAGTCATGTACTGACTTCTTACAAACAAGCCAAATTTGAAATCTCCTTAATCCTTCATGTCCAATAAACACAATAGTAAATTACACACATGAATAGGTGTCCCTACTGAAGTTTGCACTTCATGTCGTCAATCTACCGAAACTGGGTTGCCAAATTGAGCAGCTTTACCCAACATCTTCTGCCAAACGCTTCACAGGGAAGCAGGTGCTTACTCGTGACGTGAATATGGTACAATAAAGTAGTACAGTGAGTGCCCTTTGATGCTGTGGATGTGGGATCATTCGTGGAAGCCAAAATGGATGGCCCGATGGTACAACATGCTCCAGACACCTTCACTACGCAATCAAGAACGAGATGACATGTATTTCAGAATTTAGATTTACCGTCGCAGTAGCGCTGGTGATGCACATGTGAATGAACCTGATCAATATGCAGGAGAACATGGGGGTCAAGGAAGTATAGATGACCTGGGGTCCATTCCCCAAACTTGTGCGTAACCCTACGTGTATACTAACACATGCGTATGTCCTACATAACAGACCTTTTCATACCAGTTACACAGTGCTTTGGACAAATTGGTCCACTCAGACATAGTATGGACAAGGATTTACGACTGTGTTTCGGGAATGGACCCCGGGAGGCGCTCAAAATGACATTTTATTCATCCCCTTATACAGCTGCTTAAAACTGAATGTGGACGGTAGATCTATAACGAGCAGTGAGTGCACTTGTGTTCAACTGATTTCTTAACATATTGCCTTCAGAGGAACCAAATGAAAATACTTTCACTCCAAAGAGAGGTAGTGTCATTTACTTTTTGAGAGAAATAGGATGGTATGTATTTTGATGATTTGAGTATATGTTATATTTTATCCCATGTAGCCTAAAACTTTCATCTTGTAACTCAGAAGCACATCAATCCCTATTTTTCATTCTAGTTTCAAGTTGTCTGACAGACCACATTTATGATAGATGTTTGATAAGAAAAATATTTCTTTTTCAAATTAAATAGAAGTTTTGCACTTTCCTGCACTTCCTCATTATTCGCACTGCATGCAGGTACATAAAGATTTAATGTCCTATTCAAGATAGGCATGATACAGCATGTGGTGAAAATGATGGGCATGACTGCCTTAAATGCAATGCTACTTTTAGAAGTGGCTCTGCCGTGTTTAACAATTACTTCTCCTCCTTGCTTGATTTTTAAATTCCAAAGTTGACTTGTGAAGGAATGCATCAACTGCCTGCCCTTTGTTATAAGTATTTAGTTTGGTCCCTGCAATAACATTGGTAGACGTTTCATATAGAAGTCCCAAGGATGAAAATGAGGTATTGCCACTGATTCCGTCTAGTGCTACTGCACAACATCATACAGCGCATGACGGAATCAATTGTAATACCTCATTTGCATCCTTGGGACTTCTATATGAAATGTCTACCATAACATTTAACAAGTGTGTGAATCAAACAGTAGCTATACATACACTGCTATTCCTACTTCTGACATCAGAACTTCCTCTTAAAAGTGGAGCAAGGTTAATACTTATTGTTCAACAAATTGGTGGTAATTATCATAAAAACAATACTTTTCATATCAAGTGTTGGGAATATCATTTCAGGAACATCTTGTTCTCATAAGGTCATGTAATGAATCCTTTCAAGCATATTTTTTCAGATGGCTTTTATTTTGGTAACATATTTACATCCCACAGTTTCTATTTTTTATTTTTTTTTGTGGGGTAATGTTCTTACACATCCTCAGATATTTGAAGAGGAAAAAAGAAAACCACTCATTTGAGGTGGAGGTATATGTAGGTTTTCATAAGATTTGGAGAGCAAAACATAAAATTGGATGTTAATAGAGCTTGAAATTGTTCACCTTTCCAGATGGAGGAACAGGGGAAAAAATCTAGCTATCCTTAGATAGATTAGTAGTTTGTTGTGTCTAAAATTAAATGCACTAAAGCAAATGTAAGGAAACTTTCTTCCTCCTCTAAGGACCCTGACCAGTATTTTGTGTCAGTGTTACAGTAAAGAATCAGTTTCTTACATACATCCAGAGTGTTACTTTCTGGATGCTACCGGTCAATTTGATTGGTTATTTTTAGCATTAAAAGAAGTAACGAGCCAATCGGAAATATTAAAAGTAGTAATAAGCAAGTCAGAAACATGTTAAGCAAAGCCTGAAGAAACAGATAAAGAGAAATGATCGATTTTGATTGGTTAGTCAGACGGTTATATTTAGAGAATAAAAGATAGGATTTGTTGTTTTGCCTATCTAATATCGTGTCATATTGGATGGGCAGTCCAATATTTTGAGTAGTGGATGCTGGCGCAGCCGGTATCCACTACGATAAAAATATTGGAATGCCCATCCAATATGACACGATATTATATAGGCAAAACAACAAATCCTATCTTTTATTCTCATTCTTATTTAGTTTTTGTTGTTTTAAACACGGAAAATATTTTCTTTTTCAATTATTTTAGTTTAAAAAGCGAAAATACTCCCCCGCTGTCAAAAACTAACCAACCCGTACTAGCTGCGTGCACTGCGTAACCTTATACATGCGCGCATAAACACTTGCGTGACGACGCACTATCTAAATATCGTCTCATATTAGATAGGCAACAACCAATGATATTGCGTGTTTCCGTACTAAACCCCGCCTACTGAATAAGAATACTTCGTATCATGTAATGAGCCAATTAAAGATGCTGTTTATAAGGGTGGTAGACCTAGTGGGGGGTTAAAGGGTTATTCGCAGCTTAGAGATGTTATAACAGAGCCACTGATAGTATTGCTACACAACAATGCTTCATGTAGCATATGACCGCACAAGGGGTCTTCACTCCATAGCATTATCCATACCGACTAGCAACATACGTTAATGCTCGCCCCTTTTTCTACATCCTCTCCTTCTTAAATTTCTTATCAAGTATCAGGAACTTTCTCCCTTCCCTCCCTCCCTGAATAACCAAAGGTGGCAGCAAATTTACTACCTATTCAAACTACACCTCTGGTATGATGTCATAATTTCCTTAGCAACTGGACAACCTGGTTCTATGGTGTTGATGTGCAGGAGTTGTACAAGTGTTCACTGGACAGTAACCACTATACGGCATGCACCAGTTCCAAAGAAAATGAAGTCATCATTTACCAGTCTTGGGTAAAACTAGTACAATATTATAAGTTCATCCTGCATGTATACTACTCATCACAATCAGAAGCAGTGTTTCTAAAGCTACACTTCCAAGGAACAATAATTCTTAACATTGATACGTGGAAAATGTGAGGACAATATATCTTCATAGGTGGCTTCATCATTATTAGCGCTTTCTATACTACTTGCATTTTCTTATATTACGTACACACAAACAAATCTATATTCTGAAGGTCTCCTGTCCATTGATATGATGTGCAATTGACCAAGCTGAATTCTACCATGTTCATATAGCAAACGTTTATTGCAAGGTTATGGTGTGTTGGGGCACGTCTGTAGTTTTGCTCTGGTTTCTTAAAAGATAAAAATGTTCTGGACAAGATATGAATTCAGTGGTGTCGCATTTACAACTAAGCACCATTCACAAAGATTAAATGTTCTGGACAAGATATGAATTCAGTGGTGTCGCATACCACTAATCACCATTCACAAACAAACTATACTTTGATCGGTACAAAATTGGAATGAATTACTTGCATGGTTACTGCCTCTTACACTCAAATCTTGTAAGTAACACACGCTTTGTGTAACACTTATGTCTATTGAACCACGTTGTACCTGCACTATTCTTTCGAGACCTGCCATTTGGTATCGAACAAAGTATAATTGGTTTCCACTGCCAGACTTTCCGTGAATCCACTTTCACATGTGAGCAAAACATATTACAAGATGCCCTCAACATTCCACAAATCTCTGCTGAAGAAAGGTAGAAAAAGCAGTGCCCCACAACCAACCAATGAGCAAAGTGACCACGACTGAGTACAAGAACACAATATCATCCCTCGCCCAGTTGTGCTACAATTACGATTTCACATGGGAACCTGTGCAGCATGATTAATAAAACACACAAACCACATACTCACACCCCCCCCACACTTCTACACCCGCACCCACACACACACACACCCGTCCGGACCCACACACCCATCCATACACACCCACTTCCCCAGGTTGTTTCACATTTGAACAAAATAAGTCTTGGCTTGATGCAGCCCCCATGAGAGATTTCCAAACAGAGGTTATCCTGGGGCTAAGGTACTCTCTACATACAGAAAAGGTTTGTATCTAAATATTAAATAATGAAGTACAATGACCTGTAGCAAAAATAACTCCAACTTCAATGGTAATTTTCAGGTTCTCTGTTACCTTGGCATTATTTTTTTCTTAAAGATTTTTTTTTTTGCTTTTCCTTTACCCGTACTGTATGGGAAGGCTACTTACAGCTAGATCAAGAATAATGCAAGCAACCAATTTAGTGCCCTAGATATGTTAAAGACACTAATAAAAGTTTATCCAAGTTCCCATTTTTACTTGAGAACCAAAAAGGATCTTAGGGAGTGCAGAATTTGACAAACTTATTCTTAAATGGAGAATGAATATTAGTGATGAATGACAAACATTAAACAAAAGAATAGTTCAATAATAAAAAAAAAATAGAAAAGCACAAACACAAAGAAAAGACAAAATAGTTTTTACAATAAATATATATATAAAACAGCCTCTTATCTCACAAATAATTAACATATATTTATATATACTCCTCTCAGTGGAAACAATTCACCTTTTAAGGCCAAGTTACCATGGCGATGGTTCTGTGCAAGTTTGTATGCAGTGGGCAAATGTGCAGCATTTGGCTTATTTTATTTGTAAATAAATCAAAAAAAGAAAAAAAGAAGCATGAGTGATTTTTAGCTGTGCCTTTAAAATGGTGGCGTCTTTTTCCGTACCTGGGGAGGCGCATGCGGGAGCATCAACAAGAAGCGTTTCCATCTCCAGATCCTGTTTTCCCGTGGATTCCCGTGCTTGCTTGGTCGTTGACCTGTTAGTGTCTGCCACAAGATGGCGCCACAGAAAGGGGGAGAAAAATGAACGATGCTGGTTGGGACTGGTTGTTTTCTCTTTTAAAATCATTAACACAGCAAGCCGTGGCTTGGATGTTTTCTTGGATTGTTTTAACTAATATGGAAATGAGTCTTGATGTTGGCTATGATATAATGCCAATGCTAATATTTTGCAAATAAAATTTGTCTTTTCTTTTTGAAACAAAACTGAATGCTGTGAACAAGTGATCTCTTTCCTGAAATTGCCACTAGCAGCTATGGGTGCTGAATTTGGCAACTAAATAACTGGTCACGCACAATTACAAATGAGACACTGACAAAACCAGACTTCTAAAAATACAGCGTCATGTGCACTTTAAGGCAATAATAGCACTTTTGTTGTTGTTGAAGAGCACCCCAATTTTAAAAATTTTAGAGATTTTTTGCACTTATGTTGATAATTGGCTAGTTAACTACACAGTACACCTGTGAATGATAAGGTTAAACTCAAAATTCACTATTGTCACAAAAGGAAGAATTTTGTAATTAAAATCGGAGCCTCCAACTCTTTCAACGGCCGCTGGAAACTCCCTCCATATGAAATGGTGCCATACAAGGGTCTATGCTCATCCATGATTAGCTGTTCCGTCAGTTCATGCAAATCAAGTTCGGCTTATTTTGTCAGTTGGTGCTACTTCATAATTGACTCACAGAAATGCCATGTTTCCAGCACCACTGTTGAATTAGAATCAGGGATCCTAGATGCAAATTACTAAATCCATTCTTTTATGACAAAACAGAATTTTGAGCATTACCATTCACATGTGTAGTTTTCTAGACAATTACCAGCACAACTGTGCAAAAATCTAAAAATAAATTGAAAATTGCAGGCATTTTTCAAAAAGTGTGCTATTATTGCTTTAACAAAAACAATAGAAACACAAATGCACATACAAATACAACACTAACCATAGCTGCGGGTGGGCCATTCAGGGCAAGGGAAGGAATTTGGTTAGAATTTCAAGGCGGGGGATGACAAAAATTGATGCGATTCATGTATTCTAACAAACATATTAATGAGTGAGTGAAATCACAGGACCATTTATTCAAGGAATTAGCTATTAAGTGTCCTGCAGTACTAAGTACCAGGCAAATTGAAAAATAATTGTATGTTACATTTAAAATGGATCATTTTAGATTGGAACTAAAATGGGTTATAATGAGAAAGAAACAGTCTTAATTATTATCTTACCTCAACTGTGAATTGTTCACACCCATGTTTGACTAGGGTATCAGCCATGTTTCACACAATTTTTTGAAAAAAGTGTCTACTTGCTGCAAAAATTTGGTTTCCCTGAGGTTGCAAAAGTCCGTCCACTTCCAAATCTAATGCCTTATTGACTTAACGCAAGTTTTTAAACAGGTTTGGGCACTGATTTCACACTGTAAACAACATAACATCCGATTCCAAACCTAGCAATGGGCATATGAAAGTAATACATTACCCTGATTCCCTTTGGGACTGATTAGAGGGTTAGTGAACTAAACTAGATTTCGCGGCGGAGAGAGTGGGGGGGGAGAGTTGTTTGGTTTTTTCTCGCGTTCTCGGCTTTTCCGCGCTCGCTATATGCATCAAAGATTAAGCTGGGGCCGCCCATGACCTTGACCCTGCCTGGCCACGTGACCTTGACGTCATCAACATATGAGGATTGCATGGTGTCCCAATGACACAAGTTTTGTTCCATTGAACTTCAAGTTTTCAATTTAGAAATCAATTTTAATACTTTTTAGCCATTTTTCAACTTGACGTCACATGTACCTTTGAACCGGGGGAGGGGGGGGTTTCAACGGACCCCGTGACCTCATCAACATATGAGGATCCATTGTGCACCTTGACAGAAGTTTGTTCCAATGTGAAGTTAACTTTTCAATTGAGGTCATTTAAAAAAAAACTTAACAATTTTTGACACAACACATTCCCACCTACAACACATACAACACGCACAACGGATTGCTACGTGGTCCTCCAGCTACTAGCTGCGCCACAAAAAGATTCAATACAGTCAATTTAAGACTTTCCTTTATTTTCACAGATTGTCACATGTAGTAATAGTAACAGAATAATTATGTGTTTAAGTGAAAATGATACAATATGTGAGCATGTTCTAGAGCCAACTCGTGCTTATGGTAGATTTAAAGTGACCTATTTTTGAGTCCACAAAGACCCAAACATTTCCTCTATCTAGACCAAAGTGCGTCCACCTCTGAAAAAAAGTGCTCTATGACGCAAAAACGCCACTAATGTGAACCTGCTATCCTCCATGTGGTCTTTCAACTCCTTAAGCAAATATCTAATTTTGGAACAGTTTCTTTCATGTTTCTGCTACTCTGGCATCCTCATCGTCATCACACCATTTTTTATTATCAATGATCATGGATAGCCTTGTGATTGCTACCGAGAAAATGTCATATACCGAACAAGAAAGTATAAAGGCTCATCACAACTCGTCCAATATTTAATGTAGGCTTAATTTGAACTCCCCTATCCCCTCAATTATCTCTACTTGTTCATGGACTTGTCTACAAAAACCATTAACCACTGTCATGACTTTACTAAATTTTTCTCACAATTTGCAGCACATGCCTTGAATAGTAAAGTCATACACACAATTTTTGAAGTTTCAAAAAACAAAAAATCTAACAATCATGTTTTGGTCAGTATTTGCAAATGCACTGACAAAGTTCTGATCTGAAACCCAATGTATTAAGACTTTGCATTGTTCTTTGATGGTCACAAGACTTTACCCAAGTCATCCATAAAACATGCACTGATGCAGATTTAAACTAGCATGGCCCAATACTGACATTGTCATGAGAATGTAATTTTTGATTTCTTCATCCCCCCCCCCCACCACCTCGGTTTGAACATGCTTCAACATGGCTTACAACACTTGCAAGAGATTTGCATAAAATACCAGATAACAACTCTTCAAAGATCCCTGCGCATAAATGTAGAGCTCCAGGTTTGGGGGAAACCCAGAAAGCAATGAAAAATCCTGAAAATCGGCATGAATTTGGGCTAAAATATCAACAAATTAGACTTAAAATATACAAAATTACATAGATTTCCTGCAATCCTGAAAAAATACCCTGAAATCAGAAAAGTCCTCAAGAATCACAACCCAGCTTGTTTCATGAAGGGAGAGGACTAGGGTATAGTGTGGAATAGACACCTACCATATCAAGCCCCAGTTGATTAACTAATTTGTTCATTTCATTTTGCAAAATATAATAAACCTTACAACCTAGTAATAAAAATTAACTCTTTTAAAAAATATGGTGTATTAAGTCATGACAAAATGGTTAGGGGGAAAATGATTAGTTTGACCAATGTGGGCCTCCCTTTCAAGTCGGTACAGAGCTTTGTTGAATGTCTTACACGTTTCCAAAAATAGCCACAACCTGTTTGCTTAATTCTCCATGACATCATTACTGGTCCAATTCATACCGTTTGTATGTTAATCTACGTTTGCAATGGCTGTAAAACACTTCTTAAAGCACAGAATATTTTAACTTGGCAAATACATTGGGCATTTCAGAAGTGTGAGCAAACTGGAACTTTTATCGATTCATTCAGTTGTAATTCTTGGATGAGTGAAGAGTCTAGGTCTTTCCCATGGTTTTAGTTTGACATTTCAACAAATGCAAGGCAAATTTCTGTTCAGTTGTAGGAAGACTTTGCAAGAAATTGTTCTTGTTAGTTCAAAATTGCATTGCATTTTAAGTGTCTATCCAAATTTCTTTAGGAGTACAAAAGTCAACTTAAAAAAATCAATCCCTTGTGATATATTTTTTAAATTGCAATCTCCTCACTGGCAGCACCAGATTTCTTTTTCTGGAGGGAAATGGGGGAAAAGTGCATTTTATTGGGGGGAACGACATCCAAAACTTGGAGATTTTGACCCAATTTGGACCAAAATCATATTTTTGGCCATAATTTGGCAATTTTTCACCCAAAATAACTGACTTTTGCACACAAAAATGCATTTTTAATGTTTTGTCATTATTAGTGGAATTGATGAAATATGAAAATAGGTAATATTAAAAATATTAGCAGTACTTGACCCATTTGCTGTGTTTCAAAAGGCCTTTACACTAAATATTTTATATTATTGTAAAAATTTAAAATACTGCATATGTGTAAGGCGTTAAAACCATATCATACTGCTCTCCAAGTCCTTAATTACCCTTCTGTGTTACCTACCATTAAATTATTATTTCCACTATCTTCTATTCAGAGTGTTACAACTATGATTAGTGTGGAAGCGTCAAATGAGGAGCCACATTAATTGTTTACAGTAATAGACAGACTGGGCTTGGCATGGAATATAATGTTACATCTTCTTGCATACAATGTCATTAATGTGTTCAAACCTGGTGGCATCACCCAACCAATCAGGATTTTTGGTTTAAACCAGCGGTGTCCAACCTTTTGACGCAGGGGCCGCATTGGTTGAATCCATGACTAATGCGGGCCGCGAGCAATTATGGGGGGCTCAAGTTTGGTTTATGTGCCTACGAGAGTCTGGAAGAACGACCCATATCTATACCAATTTTTGCCAAAAAAGGGACCCCATAGTTACACCAGAGATGCACATTTTGGGCTAAATTTAACACAAATTGTTAATTTTTCTCAAAAAACTATTGCCACAATTTTTGGAAAATGTTGGTTTCAGATTGATGAAATTGGACTAATTTTCCAACAATGTTTAGAGAAGTTCAGTTTCAGATTGAGGAAATTGAACCAATTTAAATGACATCTTTTTTTAACTAATTGAACTAATTCAAATGACATTTTATTTTTTCTGGGACGTACCTCGCGGGCCCCATGTGAGCTCTTAGCGGGCCGCAGTTTAGACACCCGTGGTTTAAACGAATAGGGCAGAATTACATTATACCCTTTATGATACGCTGTATGATGTTCTTTATCCTTTATTCTGTTAACAGAATAAGACACTTGATATAGACTGGATGGGAAGGGTACGTAGCTATGCCAACAGGTAGTATTCATAGTGACTTTCTTCAGTTACTTTGAGTAACAGTGGTGACAGCTCAGCTTAGGCCCCTTAAAATTAATTATGTCTCGTAGCAGTGGTCTCTGAAAAGTGATGAGGGAAGACGGTTTTTATTTTTTTTAACTAAATGACACTAAAATATGGCTGTTTTCACTGAAAATTGATATTACCACCAACTTTCAGAAGCATCAGCAAAAATGGTGAGGCCTTTTTTTATTTTAAGTTTATGAGGAATAGACCCCATCACCCCTACCCCACCCCTTCCCCCAAGGTCTCTAAAATCACATGAAGTGATTGCGGTTAATTAATAACACCATTAAGTCCATAATCGATCAACATTTAAAGATTTAAAACATACTAATTTCAGAAAATTGAAAAAAAAAAAGTTTGACCTTATCCAAAAAGTGAGGGAGGGCGGGCTACGAGAATCTGATACATATGCAGCCTTTTATGCGGCCTTATACAGGAATAATGAGTAACATACCACTATGATGCCTAAATGTAACATACCATTATGATGTCCAAATGTAACATACTAATATGATGCCCAAATGTAATGTACCATTAACCCAAATTTAAGTACCATTAACCCAAAACAATCTTGAAAAGCATGTCATTCTCTGAGTGAACCCCAAAAGCAAAAACAGCCCTTCCACTGCAAACATATCATTTCAATTCTTGGTAAAATTTTGGATTAAAAACTAGTCACTTTAAAGCGCATACGTAAAATGCAAGCTGCAGATACCTTAATAAACAAAATAACATTTTATGTCTAAATTATGATACTTTTTGCTTAAGCTTGTCCACCATGTTGGCTGGAAAGAACAGGTGAGCTATTAGGAGGTCATAGTTCAGATACACTTGTTGAAAGTAATGAGTGATTTACACATAGAAATCATTGCGGACAAAAAGAAACTAAATCCATCCTCTGAGAAAGATGTGGCTTATCTTTGCCAAAAAAGTAGGCCCTATTTTATTTTGCATCATAGTTTTAAAGTGACTAGTAAACTATGTGGGCTAGGCACTGCCTAGTTTTTAATCCAACATTTGGCCAAAATTAAAATCAATTGTTTGCAATAACAGAGGTCGGACTTTTTCACTTTTTCTACACCATACCCTAAAAGTAGGTGTTTGATAGAAATCTAGTTGGTACAAAAGAGAATTTATGGTGAAATAATGATCAAAACTCATTCAATGATATCAAATGATGACCCATGCATAAAATTAATGATAAATAACATCTACACTAGGTTATATGGCATGCTATGCTATGACGAGCTCAAAAGAAGGCAAAGGCACCACACATAAAAACGAAAAAGAGAAAACAAAACGCATTAAGAAACAAAAAGAGAAAACAAAATGCATTAAGTTAACAACTATCCCTGATTCCAAAAAATACAATACTAAATTTTTTGAATAAATAAAAAATATCTAAAAAAGAGTGAAAAGGTGAGAAAAGTACTGGATCCTAATCCTATTTTAAGTGTTGTCTGGAGACACAACTCAATATTTTTAAGTAAAAGTCCACTTTTTGTATATGAAAAAATGGCCAAAAAGTTGGTAATATTACCTCTATCTTTGTAAAGGACTTTACCAATCTACCAAAATGCAATTACAAAATGGTAGTATTTGCAGTCGTTTCGGAAATGTAATTTTGTGTCAGAACATCTCAGCTAAATCAAAAATATAAAAAAGACCACAATTTAGCGCTTTACACAGTCAGCGTGACATTTATATGGAGTAAAGCTCACTGAAAAAGCCTGTCTTTTGGCCATAATCCAAACCGACTTTGCTTAGGATTTTTGGTTACATCCCCATATAGGACTTGCTATAAGACTAGGATACAGTCACACTCCCACCTTGAATCTCATTTTATACTCTTTTTAATCCAAAAAAATTAGCACTATATTTGTCTGGAACCGGGAGTACATGCTGCAACATAAATGCAGTTAATAATCATCTAAAAAATTAACATGAGTTAATATGTTTAGCAGGAGGGTGGTTATTCAGGAACATTACAGAAGATACGGGCTCTGGGCGGGGAAGAAACAGGGAAATCGGGCGGTTGATAATTAAATGTATGCATAGTATTAATTTAGCTTAGGGATCCCCTTGTTTCCACCATACACGCACACACTCGGCTGTGTTTCGTCACTTGCACATTTCACTTTTTTCCCCAAACACCGGCAATTTAGATGGAAATCTATTATAATAAGGCAATCGCCAAAATGGGTTTTCCGGCTAGCCAGTCCGTCCAAAAAAACAATTCAGCTGCACATTTGCTGGGAAAGGCCTGTCCCCTGCTCCCTGCTCTTTGTACATGCATTGCAGTAATCTACCAGCTACCGTAAGTAGAATGTGCACTCCTTTGTTAATGTAGGTAAGGTTGGTCTCGGGGCTGAAATACTGCTGTAAACGTGGAAATGTTTGTGCCATTTACTTTTCACGCCTCACCTATTTTAAATTGTTTCGCTCGTTTTTATCTTTGTGAGGTTGAGCTTCCTTCATAAACTGATACAAAAGTAATTTTTAAGAGCCTTTTATTTTTACAGGATATGCTTAAAACACTAAAATAAATACAGCATAAAATTTCCACTTCTACAGCATATAAGCTGTTACTTTCGCACTATTTTTTCCAGAAATTTGATAACAACATACAAAAAAATGTACCAATATAACAAATAAATCGTACTTGGTATAGATTCTACGAAAATAGCAACACACGTAATTTCCAAATTTAAAATCACAAAATATTCTGCACTCGAAAGTATTGGCTTATATAGTATTGGGGTGACCTTAGGGACCTGCACTGGGGCCTCCCAGCTCCTTTTTTTCCAGAGGGAGTAGAGGAATACAACTGCACAGAACAATGTCACTTTACTTGATAACTAATAATGCAGCACAGAACAAAATTTATTTTATGCTGCTGCATGATCCTAGTTACCAAGCAAGTGACATCATAGCTTTACAGTCCTATAGTCGGCAGGGTTCCCGCTTAGTAGGATTTTGGCGTCATGACAGTCAGA
Organism: Ophioderma brevispina; assembly: GCA_023653785.1. NCBI lineage: Eukaryota > Metazoa > Echinodermata > Ophiuroidea > Amphilepidida > Ophiodermatidae > Ophioderma > Ophioderma brevispina. The sequence continues at coordinate 171,972 of JAMKCH010002485.1, forward strand.
ATTTTCACTGGACTTAATAAATTCAGAATGAGTAACAAGATGAGGTCCACTTGGATGCCATAATTCTAAGCCTCTGAAAGGCAAAAATATGTCTCCAAACCTCAAAAGCAAAATTTATAGACATAATATTTCTGCTAAATGCACCATTCAAAATAGTGCTTATTGTGAGAAAACCAAATTCACAATATTACAATGGCTATTAGTATTGTCTGTCAGAAAACCTACTTGTTAAAATTAAGGAAATGTGACACCTCCAAGTTTCACCAAAGGTAGAGTAGAAATCAGGAAATCTTGCGCATGATGTATTTGGAAACTGATAAGCCCTGATTAGTAGTAACTACAAACATTAGGCTGGTCTCTGACCCCAAAATATTCCACTGGACCAGATAATTCTGAACATTTGGAAATTATGGAGTCCAGTGGACTTCAAGTCAAAAACCTAAGTGGAACCCTGATAGTCCGTGGATTTAATTCTCGGACAGACTTGAACATACACCAGTGTTAGGTGCGTTAACTGGCAGGGATGATGCACATAGCAATGCGAATTGGTCAAAGCATGGATCACACCACTACGTAGCTAACGGCCCTTGCGCAGGGTATGCGTGTGAACTGTCCAAGAAATAAATCCACCCACCAACTACAGTGAGTTTAGTTTGAATTCTTACATACAGGATTATTTTGTAAGCCTCTACCAGTTAACACATTTTCATTACACACCACCGGTAAATAATTCTTCCATGTTATACTATCAATTTTCTTCAGCAGTTAATTCTTAAAGCATGAGTACTGTTAACATACACTAAACCTACTAGTCCCTGCGGTAGATCCATATGACCTTGGACAAGAGTCAGCATGAAATGTTGCGATGGTTTCTAGGCAACACCGACCTTCTGATTCCAAATCTTGATGAAACAACTTTGTCATCCTCGAGCATTTTGAGATAGTGAAGGGGGGGGGGAATTCACAGGGGATAAATTTGTACATCTGGTTCTAAGGATTAAAGAAATGTATAGTTTAAATGTTTAATACATCTATATACATCCTTTTGTGTTTGCACACCGAAAACTGTTCAAGGTCATCATGGGAGTAAAATTTATAACAATCCTATTTGCTTAAATTGGTTTCAAATTGTTACAACAACAAATGTACATTTACTCATCAGCTCAGAAGCATCTAGCAGAGGCTAGAGTGCTGATCCACACTATTTCTCCCTCAATTATACCCCAAATATCAAACAAATTACCTAACTTGTGTTTTATATTACTATCTGACATTTGAGCCAATTTTGAGAGAAATCTGTGCATTCTAAAATCTTCATTCCAGGATGACCTTGAACCATTTAAACCTACTCTATTTGAATAATTGTTCTAGATATAGCTTTTTTAATCCTTAGAACCAGATGAATATATCTATGCACCTTTTAACTCCCTATGAAACATTTACAAATCCCCCACCACCCACCACCCACATACCCCCATTAATTTTCCACCATATCTCAAAATGCTCAAGGTAATACAGTTGCTTCATCGAGATTTGGAATCATGAGGTCAATGTTGCCTAGAAACCATCAAAATATTTCATGCAGACTATTGTGCAAAGGTCATATGTAAAGTCTATGGGCCTACCACTGGACTTATACACAAGTTTTGCACTATGACTGTCCTGTACCCTACATCAGAATGCCTTGAATTTGCTGCCAATCTTGGTCATTAAGGCTGCACTTTGAATAAGGTAACCTCACCACTTTCAAAGGACATTTAAAGCCACTATCAGTGATTTTCTCTAAATGTAAACAAACACCACTCAATTTTGGTCAAAAGTTTGATATTGTTGCATTTGTTTAATATGCACCTGTCACATTTCGCCGGATAAGGCAAATGCATGAGAAACAAATGTAAATTTTTGGCATCCGTTATTTCCGCTGAAAAGCGTTCTGTATCCTTTTACCCGTTTGGATGGACGTTCACCATCAGGTTATGTCTGTCAGAAAGGCCAGAAAACTTTGTATATGCACAAAAATTTTATCGCCAGAAACGAATAGCGAGATCCAGCTGATGGTTGTGCATTTTGCCCTGAAAGTGTACTGTACTTGGGCGTTTTCCACACATTTCCAGCCGCTAGGCATCCCGCACAGTCCACTGCTGCAGGAGATGGGATAGATGGTCTGCTTTATCCAGTCACAGTATGAGGTGACATAGTGCTTATGTGGTCATTTTTGCATACCTATTGTACAGGCTGATTTCATGTAATGAGGTGTGAACATTTAAATAATAACATCATTTAGTGATAACATTTCACACTTTCTAGCCAGATAATATATTGCCTGACTGGATCTCTAAGACAAGAACTATTGATTAAAACTGGAATTCCGCTCTCCCCGTGGTTCATTTGGACTTGGGCAAACGAACCATGAGAACACCCCGTCCTTCAGAGGTGACATTAAGCCGTCAGTCCTATGTACATAAAGAATCATACCCGTATGTGTAATCGCAGCCAGTTTCGATAAGAGTAGGGTGAAAACCCCTGGCTGTCCCAATTCGTCCTGGATCCCTGGGCATCACTGGAAAGCAGTGTCTTAACACTGAATGATCTACCCAGGTTAAATAAGTCAAAAAAAGTATCTGATTGCTTCAATAAAACCAAAACATTCTGAGACAAAAACCTTTTGCTTATTGACTACATTTTGGACAGGATTGATCTTGCACACATTTGTACAATATTAATCAAACTCCAAATAACTACACAGGCTAGGGCAATAAAACTTTGGTATTCAGTTTTCTGTCATGCAAATAACTCAAACAAAATATGTCAGAGTTTTTCCGAAGCAGTTGGATATTTTTTCACAGTGCTACCTTGTAAGATGTGGCAGGCACACACGACATGGCAGTTCAAGGAATTCTGAATCTGGCTTAATCTTGGGCTGTCGTTATTCTCCGATCAGCCCACTTTCACGTACACTACACCTCGGACTTCTCTACATCCTAAACAAAACTACAGTTAAGTTTACAAACAATAATCACTTGATTGGAAATTTCAAAATGTTAGTTTGGTTATAGGCTTCCAATTCTTGAAGCATCTAATATTCGTCAGTGATTAATTTTGCTAGGAAAAAAATCATTTTTTTCCCAACAATTTACAAAAAAAATAATGGCAGTGTGTCGCACAGATGCAGATAAAGATACTCAACCCAGAGAAGACTCCAAAAATCAAAACAAAATAAAAAAACTGCATCTTCTACTGCTATTTTTCTTGGCACTCAATGCACTCCATGTCAGTGCATGGAAACATATAAAGAAAAAATGAACAACTTATTCTGAAATGGCTGGTAATTCTAAAGCCTATTCTTTACTGATGTAATGAATATGTAAATGCTGTTATGAATTCGCAAGTGTGAGTATGACATTAGCAGCAAGTAATTTGTTTTTTGTGTTACCTATTGATGGCTGATTAGACAATTTCTCATATTTGTTCTCTATGGGGTAGAATGAAAATACATTGAATCAATCAATTATAACACATCAAAGCATAATTTACAGTGTAAATGATAAATAGCCAATTTCATTTTAACCTTTTTTTTAAATAGAAATTATTGACCAATCAGTGGCCAGTAACCCACTGCCATAACCAGGACTGGTGGCTGAGCTACAGCTTCATAAATACCAAATGGGATAGAATTCTACATTTTGAGTATAGTATTGTGCCCGTACCTTTTAGTATAAACAGCCAATATTACATTACAAGGCATACCGATCTGGTATTGATCAGACTATAGCATATTATTAACCACCAAAAAATCACATCTTAGAAGTCAACTGGCACTGGATGCCATCCAGTTATATAGAGTGCTTCAGTTACTGCAGAGTTACACAATCACTGAACACTGGCGTTTTCAAGATCTAAAATGTTGAAGTAGCCCACACAATTTCACATTTCAATAATTTGATGATTGATGGTGTGTGCGGTGCCCATCTCACATCTAGGTGTGGGCACTATATTTAATTGTGTTTTCCCTGCTCATGTTACTTTGGTCATTCAAATGTTTGAAGTGTTTAGTTTCAAGGTTTTGGTTTATAGAAAAGAAAAGAAAATTGAAAAAGACATGGCAATGTTAGAATGAGGTTCAAGTTTGGAAGTAGTTGGCTTTTTGTTCAATGACACAAACAGGTGATTGTTCAGTTTGACAAGTTCACAACATCACTCACCCAAGCAAAGTTTTCTGTAAAAGTGGGCATTTTAGCAATACATTTATTTTTGCACTCAAAATAACTACCATAAAAATAAGAAGGTGCACATATATTCCTTATTATAGGTCTATGTTAGGAAGTTTAAAATGACAAGCAAAAGAGGAGATTGCAAAAATATTAATCCCACAAAAAATGAACTCTTTTAACAGTACATTACTGGTATCAAACTGAACGCACCAGTGCAGTGATTATGTTGTTGCACTCTAACTGATCTACAGATAAAAAATTTTAGTAAACGCTGCTAAAATAATGACTGTAGTCACATTACACCATATGTGGCTACATTTCAAATCAGTTTCCTGTAAAATGGGCTATAAAATCTTTTGAAATTGACATCAATACTTTATTAATGCATTATTAATGACTTGGTAACAAAGTGCTGACTAACACACTGAGAACTGTTAATAAAACTCGGACTTCCTTAATAAATGTTACAAGTCCTTTGTTTTAGTTCAAATAAGACGTTGGGATGAGTTAAAGTGCCAACCACCACAAGAGTTTTTGCTTATAATACAGACTTAAAACTTATCAGCAAACACTCATAAAAAAAAAGCAAGAAGACGGCCTGAATCGGCCTGAATTGGAAGAATATTCAAAATTAATCACACAGCAAATTCCAACACTTTTAAAAACAGTTAATACCACTCATGGCTTAAAAGCTAACTTAAATTGTAAGACAGCGCCTAAAGCTAAGTGTTAAAAAAAGACCTAAAAAGGTCTCACAGCACACCTAACATGTACATAGTTGAATATCACTGTCACATGCATAAAATTACGACTAACAAATCCACAGACAGAGAATAATTTTAAAAACTGAACGACTCTTTTTGCGACGGATCCCTAAATGGTGCATCGTTGGACATCACGTCCGGCATCTACCCGGTCATGTGTAACAGACGTGGATTATCGGTACAAAACACAGAGTGGAGACATATGTTTACAGGGAGAGTTCAGATGCTTTTCGAGGGAACGCGGACGACGGAGGGGGAGGTCACCACCACCATCTCACTCACTCACAGTATACGGATACTGAATGCAAAAACAGCAACTTGCATAACAGGCAAAAATAATAAAAAAATTAAAATATTCAAATGCACGATAAAAAGGGGCAGGGACGCCTTTGGGAAGAATGTAAGGTCTGTGCAGTAAAACACTTGCTATATCTTCTTTAAGGTTTTTGTTTACTGAAATCCTAAAAGACCCTTTTGTTGTTTTTATAAAAACTCTGAAAAAGAACAATCGTTATATATCAATTAAGACAATTTTTAAGTTGTAATGACTGATATTTGAATCAAATTTAATCATACACTCAAGTAAGCACCTAATCAAATGCTCATCGGGGCCCATTTGGCTGCTGTCCGATCCTAAGCATTATTCTTTTGGCTGCAGAATATTTCTTCAGTTTGGCAGCAAATGTACACATGCCAATTTGCAATATAATAGCTTCAGATTGGTCATCTAAACAGATGCTGAATCAAAATAAACATTCATGGAATCATCTAAACCACACCAAAGCTAGTAGTGACATTAAAACCCTCAAAATCTATTATTAGGATAATCCTGTGCCTAAGTAAACCAATTCTACATTCTCACTGCATGGCATTATCATATCAAACCTGGCAAGGGCTAGTTATTGCATGTTACAGCCACAAGGCAGTTTGCCAAAATAAAAAAAAATAAATAAAATAAATCATCGTAATTTTGTGGTCTCAAAGTGGTGGCAGTTATCACATGGAGGGTCTTATGCCAAAGTGATCCAACTTGCAAACAAAGATAATGAATGCATCTTCTTCAAAGTTGGAACTATTTGACATAAGAGTTATCAATCGATTCATGAAAATTATACCATTTTGAAACACTGCAGATTTCATGTATGATCCTAGAGGAACTCCATAGGGAAGTATTTTAAAATTCATTCAGATTTTAAACCAATGTCTTATAATCAAAGTATAGAAATCCCCTCAAAACAAACGAAATGGCAAAAATAAAAAACATATCAACCGAAATCTCACTTACAAGGATATTAAACACTAAATAATCCAAAACCAAACCAATTTTTTGCCTGTAAAAAAAGAAAGTATGTGTCCTTACTGTTGCCCCATGGCCATCGGCAATCGGCATTCATCATTTGTTTCAGCTTGTTTCACCTTTTTGACACCAGAAGGAGTTAAAATATCGACCCTCTGAGAGTGAGACCTCCAGCGGTGGGCAACCACTTCCACTGCCTGCAAACATGGGTACCTGTGGACATAGTAGAGACCTGTTAAACATTTGCTACAAGAATTTATTTTTAAGCCAATACCTTATATTAAAATTCAGTAGATGCCCTTTATAAAGTGGGACCTAGGATAGACCCCTGGGGTACTGCATCAGAACATTAAAGAGAACGCTGGCACATTTGAAAAATAGTTCACCCTCTAGGTTTTAAAATTGATATTTTTGCAAATGGTTAGAAAGCCCTCACCGAAAGCCTAATCAGTTCGCTATGGTAAACAGAACAATTTGATGATTTGCCAGAGACTTAATTCAGCAGACGACTGTGGAAATGGCATGTACACAATGAAAACACACGCCAGAGTTGATTCTCACAGCACACACCTTGTTTGACTGTGACATTTGTGGGTTTTAATATGAGTACTAGTCTATGATATTCATGTAATAGACACATTTGTTTTGTTTTATGGCAAAACTTAAAAGTTATTCTACAAAATTACCCTGGATGTCCTTTAGCCTCTTTTTAATAGTTCCGATCTGCTTTTGGGTATGTTATTTTAATGTGTAATATCTCTATTCTCTCAAGGGTCTAGACTATCATTGCGAGGAAATAAAGAAAATTTAATTATTCGGTCACCGATTCCCTTAACACTAGAACTAATCTTCTCAGATGGGGTAGTCAAACACCAATAAATGTGCCCATTCAAGAACAAAAAAACACTTAATCATTGTTGACACTCTTGCAAATTTTTTCGTGGAGCAAGGACGCTATACCGGGCGCCACAATACATCCTTAATTATTCATCAATAGGTCATAGCCCATAACGAAACCCTGCCTATTTTTGGAAACCTATACATATGCTATCAAAATCAGGTTGTCCGCAAAAATCCCCATCCTGGGTTAATGAGTGAGGGCGCTTTTTTTCAATGGCTGCCAATATTCACTTAATGCCATTTTGACATATATCTTATTTTTGATCCAAATTCAGGCACTATGTGACGACTTGTCCGGCACCAAAACACACCAAGGAATTTTTGAACACCTTTTGGCATGATTAAATCCTGGCCTCTAGAGGGCGTCATATTTCAAAATGGCCACCAAAACATGAAAACTGTGGTTTTTTAACACACTTACTGCCTCTGTTATAATAGCAAGTGCCGGTGATCACCCTATTAATATACTTTGTCAAGCACCTGTGGATTAGTTTGAAGTAAGTAAACACGTTAAAATGAAGTTTAATTTAGCTTTCAAGTGTATATATAAGTGCTTATGTAAAAATGGTCTATAACTTACTATACTCTAGACCACAACCACCGAGCCTCCTTAATCACTGATCACCTTGAAAAAAACCCCCCCCCTGCATACCCATGGTTTCTTGAGTCCTTGATGTGTTGACGGATAGTTACTAAGTGAAGCAACAAGCTCCTTACTACGCCTGCTTGCGAGAGCTTCAGCCAGGAGTGTACGCGTAGCGACGCACCCAAACGCTTCCACATAGGTTGTTGTTGTTAAGAAATTACTAACGTACTTCAACACCCAGGTGCTTGGTTGTGATCTATGTGGGCTCAGTGATGGAATTCCCCGGGGGAGCGTGCTCATGCCTCTCCTGTTCGGCATCTGTGCCCGCGACCGGCCTGAGAGTGCGGAGCCTGACGTTTTGTCCCCCCCCCTGGAAGACAATCTTGGAATGGCGCACAGGGATGCAGAAGTCAGGATACTCAAAGGGCCTTTAGATGGCCTCGCCCCTATTGGGAGAGAACGCATCCGCGCAAATCCATCCGGGCACAGGTGTATGCTTTCCGTCTGCTCCCGCCGTGCCAGGCTTCACCTTTGAGTGACCCTGGTCTGGATGCTCCTGGAGCCTGTGATAGTCATGTTTACTTCGGAGTCCACCTTGGATTGCATTCTCTATAAGACCCACATCGGAAGCAGTGCGAAGCTAAGGAGGGGCAAGAGGAATAGGGCACATGCCCCGGTCACCACCTCGTGAGGGGGGGGAGGGGGAAGTGGGCGTTGAAATGGTTTTTTCGGAAAAAGAAAAAGTAAAAAATACCGTTGTTGTGATTTTGTTGTTATGTCACGGGCAGCATAGTCCATCTGCTTCAGATAATGAGATAACTGAGATCTCTACGAAGGCACTCAAACATGATATTTAACTCAAGAGTTTCCACGGGCTCCCGAAACCTGACCCCGCAGGGGCAGTATGTTCATCTGCTTCATGAATTTGAGGTAATCGAGAGCTCGCCGGGTGCACTGAAACATGCTAAAACCAGAGCTCCTGGGGCTTCCGCCCCCTGGACCCATTGTCACGTTCAGCATAGTCCCATTGCTTCAAGATAATGATATAACTGATAGCTTTCCGAAGGCACGCCCATCAAACATATAAACTGAGAGTTCCTGTCTCCCGTCACCTTTACCACCGCCAAGGGCCCGTATTCCTCTGCTTCATGGTTGTGAGATAACCGAGAGCTCTCCGGTTGCGCTGAAACATGCTAAAACCGAAGAGGTTCTGGGGCTTCGCCCCTGGAACCCCACAACGATCGCAGCATAGTTTAATCTACCCCTCTCCGAAAGCCACTTCGAAAATGTTAGGTTATTAAACTCACAAGCTTCCAGGACTCTGCCCGAACCCCCGCAAGGAGCTTTCCCCCATTTACCCTGCATGCCCACATGCCCGATCGACGGGATTGCCTGTGCTGATAATGTGTGGAGTATTGTTGCCATGTATGGGAGAGGTAAGCCCAGAAGCTTGACCGGGAGTGGGATGCATCCTGTAGGATTGTAGCAGGGGGGTGTCTGCGGCCCGCCAGCGGACAACTTTATACATGCAGAGCGTAGCATGCATAGCTGCAAGTACTGGTAGGACGGCGCCCGTGTTTGGATAGGGCTGGCTGTGACCAAACTTAGGGCAGGGGGTGGTAGTTTTTCTTAGGCAAGTCCGGGGTCATTTGAAATAGACTCCTAAGGAGTTGGGGGGAGCATTGGCTGTGGAAGAAAGGACTTGCTGTCCACCAAGTGGATCTATTGGTATTGAGCCGGGTGTGAGTGTCTTCCTTCTTGGGTTGGGCTTCTCGTGGGCTGATTGTGGCGGTTGTTTTCAGCTGCTGAGCTGATTGAGATCAGGAATCGGCCGCATCTAAAGGTTCCTTGCAGAAGTGAGGTATCCTGGAAGCAGATCAGGATACTTGAGCATCTCTTGGTCTGCCCAATTGTTGGTGTAACAATGCACAGGTCAAGGGACCTTGCAGAATTCAGTTAAGCAGAGAATTGTACCCAACCTCGGGCTAGATCAACATTTTGAGAACCACGTGTTTGGATACGATAAGAAGAAATTTTTTCCAAGGTAATTGGTATTGTTCAATGGCAATCTTTAGAATACTGTTTCCTTGGTATACGAGCTTAATGCAGCTCCGTGAGTCAGAAATTGATCTTCTCTTTCATCATCCTTCTTGCGTCATTTCTTAATTTCTTCTTCTGTATCATATTATTCTTCCTAGTAACTATTATGTCAGAAAACTCTTATGGCATCAACTCTCCTGATGGCCACTTGTATCTAGTGCACCATAATTAAACTTCCAACCATGATATCTGGTGTGGAGGAATTCTGGCTCGGCACATCTGCCTGGGGTACCAAATCAAGGCTTGGTAATTGGCTCTCTGGATGTCATCAGCCTCAACAATCTCTCAACGAGGGCTCTGGCACATCAGTCGATCTTCAAAGGCTTAGGAAGGCATCGATTATAATTGTCACATTTAAACTAACCCTGGTCTACTTGAGCCATTTTTGTAAACAAACTCCGGCCCCCCACCACCCAATGTGATTTCCGTTACTGAAATTCCGATTCCTGTAAATTTGGTACCACCGGGTGGCTTAGAGTTGTCTTCTTTCCATTGGTATCAAAATAGTGCCAACATCCCCATTCATGAGTTCGCCACTATGACTTTCATATGTTGAGTAACGTATGAAAAATAAGGTACTGAATATAGGATGGAAAAATTGATTAGTCGCAATTAATTTTAGCGACCTCACGCAAAAAACCTTAGTATGACCACTAAAACTGAAAATGCGCTCTCATTTTATAAAAACTAGTCAGTTTCCATCAAGTAGACTCAAAAACCGCAGAAATTTGGATATTATTTCCTAACATTTTGGGCGGAAAAATTGAATTTTCCCTGTGTTGTGGTATATGGAAATTGCGATTTTGCTAAGTGCGAACTTTAGACGTCAATTGTGATTTTTTGTAATGCTAGGGTTTTGTGTTGTTTGGTTATAGCATGTTGGTTATCAATGGAAAAGAAGAGGACCATAGCGATCTATTGCTATAAAAATCAAGTGCCTGTGATGTTTCGGTGTTGTGCTAGGCATGTTGGGACTTCACTCCCAAATGGGCGGTGATTGCATTCCACACCGAGCCAGCCAAGGTTTTGACACGCAACTTACGGTGCGCCCTTCCCCGTTTTTTATTTTAAGCGCCATAATCGTTTAACCCAGGGTGGGGATTTTTGCAGACAACCTGAATTCAGTGGCTTATGTTATAAGCTTCACAAAAAATGGTTGTCTCCAAAATCCAGGGGGGGGGGGGGGGGGGCAGGAGGGCGGTCTGGTGCCCTAGTCTACCCAAAATTGCCCGTTTGGGCTTACCAAATATGAGAAGAATTCCTTTAAAATAATTCATGATATTCCTGGTTTTCAGGGTACAGGTTTATGCTGCGGGCGACTACTATTCAACAGATTGTTCACAAACAAACCTCATCCCAGACTTATGCATCTTTTGGGAGGGATTAAGCAAACTTGTTATTTTAGAGCTTTCTATACCATTCAAGCAGAATTGTCAACGCCCACACACTTACAAATCAAACAAATATGCTTCAATAATTTTGACATTCAGAATATTGATTGAAGTTTCCACTTTGCCATTGAAATAGGATCTCGAGGTTTTATCTCACAGGACCAAATTTGTCTAGACTTAAAACAATTCTTTCAATGTCATGCACCTATTCATGAACTTATTAGAGATAATCTTTGTAAACTCGCTGTCTTCATCATTTGTAATATATTATGCTAAGCAAGAACAAACTGGAAAAGTGCATGCCCTGAGAGCACTTAGTCAAATGGCTGATGGTCAGATTGTGTAATACTTGTTTTTTGATTTCTTGTATGTCAATAGTTTTTAATGTAATTTTCTTTATATATAAAGATATACCCTGCATGACCACTATAGTAGATTCAACCCATAGTGTCACCGGAGGAAAAGTTTTGGACAGCGTCGATTAGTTAGGAGAGGAGGCAGAAACATGAAAACATACGGCACGATTCACCTGTTTCATGAACGAACGAAGATAATCTGGCCTTTCATGTTAACATAGAGAATGCATGACTTTGTCTTGCTATTTTCAAAAGCACGGGCGCTCAAAAGCCAGTGACATTCAACTCACCTGTTACATTGAATTCGTTGAAGGAAATACGATTAGTCAGTGTATTGCACAATAAATGTGTTTACGTTGACTTGAATGATTTCAATTAAGCACAAAATTGATTTTTCTCTGCTATCGGACTACATGTTTCCATAGATTTAGCGTGGAATTTTAATTTCCATCCACTGCAAATCCCCTCATAGAATGCTAATACCTTCGGAAAAGTACTAGAGGTGACACGATGGGTTGAATCTACTATAATAAGGTCTTTCCTGGGGCATTGTATGTTTTTTATCCTTTATTGGTGTTTCTTTTTAATATTGCAATAAAGTGATGATGAATAAATTGTCCAAATACATACTGTGTATAGTATAAATCTGATAATTATGTGTTTCACACAATGTGAAGTCTGTTAAAGCTAACTTCCATGAGTCAAATTATCTCTATTCAGACTGTTTCAAAAGTAAAACGAGCATCAAAGTTGACAAATTAATTGTATTGACTTTTTCAAACTGTTTCAAACTCATTCTTATTTCTAAAGTGTGTAATATTCTTTTACCGTTTGGATACTTAGGCTAGGAATCTATGGGCAAGTTCACACAATGTGATCACCTTGGCCAATGGTGCAGTGTGGGCAATTCTTAAAAATAAATGCAACTATCAAGTTTATTTGAATAAGAACTGTGATTTAATTGTTCAAACTTTGATGCGAAACTCTGTTTTAATTATGGGAGGATAACGGCTTCCACACACGGAACATTCTTCGGGATGTCACACATGTGACCGGAATTTATTTGCCTCCCATGGCAAAACAAATAATTTAGCAAAAGTGGAAACATCATTTTTGGTTAGATTTTGTCCAAACCTAACCAAAAATAATGTTTCCACTTTCGCTAGATTGGTTATTTTGTCATGGGAGGAAAATAAATTTCGGTCACGTATGTGACATCCCGAAGAATGGCCCACATAACCCCTTTCCAAAGTATATGCAATAAAGAAGTCTTAAAATCTAAGCCACAATTCCTTTAACGCGTAGTCTGCTCGCCATCCCAATTCCGGGGCCTGGGCTATGCAAATTTTGCACAGATCGCGCACGATTGAGCCACTCAGCATCGGCCATTGTTGTCAAGGTGCACTTGCGCCCAATCACCGGCTAGTGCATAGTACGCTAGCAGAACGCACTACACGCTTAAAATACGCTTATATTGTAAAAGGAATGGTGGCTTCTACTTTAGTGTACATTTTCTCAGGTGATTGCTTTTGATCGATTAAAACACTACAGATTACACTCGATGACAGGTACATGTCACTATACAATTTGGCTGATGATAGAAGAGTGTTTTTTTTTTTAGAAATTAGAGATTAGGGTTCACTTGGGGCACATTTGTTCTTCATGTGATTAACTTTAATACAGCAGCTCTCATTGTAACTTAATTATTTGACATAATTAGCACGCCGGATGCTTTAGGTTGAGCTGAATGACAACAAAAATGAAGTCAATAAGTAGAAATTTACAGTATAAACATTAAAAATGGCAGTTTATTGAAGCCCAAACTTATCAAAATCCTCAGTTGACACTGGCAATTTCAATTTTTTTGGGGACACACGAATTTAATTGTACAGGTACAGGGGTGCTTACAGTAGTCCCATTCGTAGGGAGGGGGGTTCTTTTTTGGACACATGTTAAAGGTGCAAGAGATCTTTCAAGTCGTCCATATTTTCTGTGGTATGTAGTGATTTTCATATACACAGGCCCATTTCTTCATGGTAGTACCACAACAGCTACCACCGAGTAACATGGATTACCTCCTACTATACGTTACACTCGCCTGCCGAATCTTTTCTTTGTATTTTTGCCGCATATACGGATATGTGGTACAACAACATCAAGAGAAGAGAAGTAAGGACAAGAGGGGGCAGAAGAAGGAACAGACGACGAGGGGAATCTAAGGGGAGGAAAAAGAAGCCCAGGGGGGGGGGGGGGGGAAAAGGGAGAAGGAAAAGATCTCCTTCCCCCCGTCCGTGGGAGTAGCTTTGTGGTTACAACGGCTCTCAGTGCGCGCAGTATTTCTCATTGGCCAATTTTGTTTTTTTAGATATTTGTTGGCATCATATTTTTGCCTTTGCAATTTTTACTACATGTGCGGAATGTAGGGTTTTTGATGATGCCGCGATTTTGAATTTCGTAGGTTTTCCGAAAAAAACTTCAAAATATGCTAAACGGAGAACAAGTTATAGCGCGCCCTCATTTCATGAAATTTCCATCCACTCTCAAAATAGCGTCGTGATAACCGCGTAGTAGCTAACGACTTGGTAGCTGCGTGTCTACTTTGATACTGTCTAACAACCACATCCTCCACCTTCTCTCCCTTCCTCTCCACCTAGTGGGCAAACTACAGGGTATCCATTGGGTAGGTACAGCAAGTAGCCACATCATTGTATAGCTTAAATAACTAACTGTGTCCCTTTGGAAGCCCATAATCTTGCAGCTACTGCCTCGCAATTAGCCCAGTGTGTCCTGTGCAGTAGGTCTGCGCGGTAGAACACATATTGTGTAGCTGCCGTACAGGCTATGACGTGAGTAAGAAAACGGCCGTGTTATAATTAGCATGGCAATAGATCTCCCACCTTTAATTTGGCTACAGAAATAACTAAAAAAAGCAACAGTTGATTTTTGATTTTGCTTATATTTTAACAGAAAACAAGGTTAATTTCCTTATTTTGCTCCTAGGCTAAAATTAGAAAATTTCACATTTTTTTTTAAAAGTTGCAGTTTTTTACTTTTTTCAATTTAAACTTTTTCAGGTGGGGATTTTTTGATAAGAAAGCGTATACAACCATGCCAAATCATATTTTCACATTGGTTTTTAAGCGACACCTTGTGATTTGAAATCGCTCGTTGGCACCTTTAATTAGGTCTAATACGGCACTTTATACCTCTTTCTCTGCACTTTTCATACGCTAACCACTGAAGTAACATGGCATCCTTGTCCAACCCCTTTTTAATGGGTCAGTAGACCGTCCCTGTTAGTGAGCTCGTCGGCAAGCTTGAGATCATTGCTTTGAACGATAATCCCATCTGCTGTAAAAGGTCCCTGTGTGCAAAGGGAAAATCAGCACATAAACATGTTTTAGCACAATGTGAACTATTGTGTGATCCCATCCCCTTGTTTGTTCAAGCAATACAAAAAAAAGACCAATGGTTTTGGGTGTGAAAAAACAGTCCTTAGGCTGAGTGTGGTACGCACCAAGCATTGGTATTTTTTCTCCATATTGTTGAGAACAGCAAGAACAAAATATCATACAGCGGACATGAACTTTGTGATCAATCCAACAAATTAAACATCATACCTGTTTACTTTTTCCTTAACCACTGTCTGCTTTTGTTTTCCCTCTCAGAAGTGAGAGGGGGATACACTAGCGATCGATACTACCCTGCCGCGACCCTACACTTGTTGCACAAAGTTTAATTTGGGCTCGAAACCAGAAACCTCTATACCACATTAAAATTTCGCTAAAAAACCGCGCCCTAACACCCCATATAAACCCTTCCGTCTCCGTCACTACCGGGTTCCCCCCGACTAGCCCAGTCCCCACCCCCCACGTCGTGCGTGGCCCCCTCCCTCTCGACTCCCAACGGCCGCCCCCGAGATCGGCACCGAGAGGAGACCCGGGTTCTATCGCCCCCGCCCACGCGGCCCGCAAGTGGGGATCTATCTCTGCCCCTCGCTGCTGGGCGTCCCACGAGGAGTCCGACTTCCGTGCTAGATCCCCCACTGTCGGTCGGCACCCGAAGCCGCGCGTGAAGAACAGAGAGGTGTCGGCACATCTCCCATCTCCTCTCCTCCCCTGCTCACCCTCTTTTCTTTGTTCCCCCGGGTTTCCCCCCACCTCCATTCTCTGTTATTCGTCCTTAATCCCCAATTTTTCTTCTCAAAAATTTTGGTACAACACACCTTCCCTATTACCTTCTGTGGGATGTTCCGTAAGTGTCGCGGATGGTAGGTCTCGATCGCTATTGCATCCCCCTCGCACTTTCTGAGTAGGGAAATACACTGACCACAAACTAGACTGATACACTGACTGGCTTAACTACTAACACTGCGGCTTTTACACTAAAGCTGATCACTTGGGACTGCTACTGCGCTCTCAACTCTAATAGCTAAACTACCCCCCTCCCCCTTACTTTTTGCCCTTCTCGGCCACTGGTAGTCTCAGGCGGGTGGGAAGAAGGTAATCGGGAGGTATTCAAACAGCCTCTAGCTATCATGGTCCCCGGTCTCGCACCGAGAAGCCTCTTGATTGCGCTCACCTTTCTAAACTGGGCACATCCGTCTGGCAAGTAGCAACAAAACCACACATCCCCCTCTCCGCACCAGAAAGAACGTCTCGACGATCTCTCTTAAACGTGTTTGCGGAACTCCAACCTAGAGTATCCGCATGATATCCTGGTTGAAGGACCTTTGTAAAATGCCAGGAGGGAGGCCGTGATCCACTACAATCATTGGACCCTCGCCCAAGAGCCACCAAACGATCGTTATTTTTTTGTTTCGTTGTGCGCTTCTTATTTTCTATGTAACCCCTATCGGCGTACCTTATTTCCCGGGGTTTCCTAGACCGTTCCTTTCTGCTTCCTTTCCCCATTCTGTCTAGGTAGGCCGTGGGAGATTACACTGTTTGGTCTCTTTTCCGAGCCCTTCGTGGCGCTTAGGGAACCAGTTTTAGAGCCCTAAAACGCGGACACCCCCGGCACCACCAGGGGTTTCATCCGACGCCGCCTGCAGTCCAAGAGCGATGCCATTTCGGGAGAAACACCCTGTGGTCGTGGTGTGAACATAAACAAAAAAAGGTTCTGATTCTTAAGCGAAATTAAACCCGTCTCGTGGAGGAATGCCCCGCAATCCTTCGATCACGCAAATAGCCCGTCAATGGACAAGAGGCATTTACTCGGAACCCCCCCCCCTTCGCCGCGGAAGCGACTTGCCGAGAAGGGCCGTCCTTGTCCTAGATAAATCCAGGAGGCTGGCCTTCTCCAGTGGCTGCCCCCCTCTCCATGGCTCGAATTCCCCTCGGACGCTAAGAACTGGGAGCACTAGCGGCTGATCCTCCCCACTCCAGAACGAGTGAACAAACCGAACCGGGGGACTAACGAATACAAATGCCCTTCAATCACATTCGTGAGACGGGCTGTTTGAGTGGAGACGACCAATTAATGCCGTCTCTGAAGCCCCGATGGAGAGCCCCAATCGCAGTTGCGGTAGCACCGGACGTTTGGACACGCCCAAACCCTCGTGAGACAAAATTTGTCCGTTAGGAAATCCCCGATCTGATTCTGCTGCCCTACAGACGCAGACCGCGGATCGATCTCTCTCGATTGGCGCACCATCTATAAGAACCCCGGGGTATCATAAACCGTCGGCGTCGAGAATCGTAAGATTCTCTAGTTGAAACTCCTCCCTTGCCTGAGCACGAGCTCGGCAGCCTGTTCAGAAAGTCCCGCCTGATGTGATTGGTTGGCGGAAATGATGTGCCCAGATCAATCAGGTTGAGAGCGGCGGATGGAACGCTCTGAGGACGGACGTGTCGGCTTGAGGAACCGCTTATCAGATCCCCCCCGCGCTGATGGATCAAGATGGGGGTCCTCCGCCCCCACTAGCAGCTCCATAAGCCGTGGAAACCACAGCGGAGGAGCCGGCCACGATTGGGGCCACCAAACAGAACAAGGCAATTTGCGTACCGAGCTAACCTTCTCGAGGACTCGTCGGTATCATCGCAATGGGGGAATGCGTATGCAATGCTCCCGCGACCAATCCACCAACATTCAAAAAATCCCGACCAACGGCTCTGGGATCTCGACTCCGTGAGTAATACGCCGGAAGCCGGTGATTCACGGCGGAGGCGAATAGGGTCCACGAGGGATGCTATAAAAAGCCGCCTCTGAAAAATTGACCGTCAGACTGCCGGCGGGCGGCGCCCTTCCACTGACGACGCCCCCTCAACCTCGCTGCGCCTGGGCCCTTTCCCCTGGTTCCGTTGCGACCCAGTGCTACAACCGTGCCAGGAAGATTGCCCCCAGCTCGAGCACATTGATAGGATTGCGAGCCTTGCATGGGCGAAAACCAACGGCCCACACTTCGTAGGACCCTAGGTGGGTCTCCACCCCGACTTGACGCGTCTGTTGACCGCGTCCGGAAGGTGTTACTTCCCTGAAGGGGGGCTCCCCCCTCCAAGTTGTGTGGATGCCTCCAACCAACTTAGGTCGGGGTGCCACTTCAGGGGCACTGGGAATCTGGGAGGACAATTGGTTGGTACCAGGATCGGAAGTACCCGAGCATGTGGATCTGGATTTTCTCCCGCCTCATGCTTATCTGTCAGTAGGGAGGAGAGGGAACCATCCCCTCTGGGGCGGCCACAGGCGTCCCGAATGCCGACGCCGTAGCCTGTCCTTGGGACGCCGCGGGTCACCTGGCTCTACCCCTAGTGTCTCCTTTTCCCCCGCCCACGACCGAGGCCCAACCTCTCTGTTGCGGAGGGGCCTCACCTTTACCTAACCACCGACAGACAGTCCAATCGCGCTCCCAGAAAGTGGGGTCTCTGGGGAGGGGAGACTGGCTGACATGTCGATGTTGAACGGTGAAAACCTGAGACCTTATCCGGTCTAGCCCCTCCTCAATAAAAAAGGCTTTAACCTCTGTCGAGGATGGAGGCCCAACCAGTCGCCATTCCGTCTAAGTTAGACGAAGATTAGTCCCTGCCCCCTATCCTCGCCTGATGAACTTCTCTCCTCTAACCCACCTGGTCACCGCCCTTTGTGCCTTTCCTGTGTCTGGGCATGGTCGCCCTTCCGCATGTTCATTCCCCGCTCTCCTGCCCTTTTCATATTCCCCGGCCCGCCCCTCCTAAGCACAACAGAGCCATTTTTGTGATGATTCGTGCACGTGGACGTGGAGATATCTCTCTCAATCCAAGCGTGGACCGCCCCCCCCCCTCCCTTGGCTATGAGAAGGTGGAGTAAGAAGCCCTCTTTGAGAATTGGATGCGAGAGGCATCTCGGTGTCACGTCACTTTGTTGGCCCAGGCCAGCTATCTCGTTGAGGTCGCGCGGTCCCGCGAGGCAGTTGTCTCTTCTTTGGAAGAGGGTGGTGCAACTCCCCCTCTGATGGGGGAGGGCATGCTTTGTGAACTCTGTGCGGGGTAGTGGTTATCTAACATACCGTTCGGGGCATTCCCCTGTGGAATACCCATCTAGGACCCGAGGGTCCGAGTTCACTGCCTGCCACCGGTCCCTTCCCTGGGACTCCCCCCGGCGCCTTCACCTTAGTTGCTCCCCCTCTACTACCCATTTTATTCTAGCTTTTTTTGCTGTCCGCGTGTTTCTTGCATTCCCCTCCCTTTTCTTAGTGAGAGTCATTCTTTCCTTCCCGTCTTCCTTTTTGTGGCTGGCCATCGACCTTTGTGGCGTTTTAAACCTGTAAGGTACTTCTCTTTAAATACCGACTGCTGGGTTTAACCCGCCTTCTTTTAAAACGCCGTGCTACCCTCTCCTGGTTTCTTAGGTGCTTTTGTTAGCCCTGGTGAGTGTGTAATGCGGTCGGCTGAGCGCCACCCATTGAGGGTCCGGCGGCTTTGGGCCTCGGCTCCCCCGAAAGGGTTTGTCGGTTTCCCCTTCTGTTTCCCTCCTTGTCTTTCTTCCTCCTTGCTTGCCCTTAGCGCCTGAGGTCCCCCCGGGTGAGTCCCGGCTTTTGTGTCGCCGAAACCCGTTCTTTTCGCGCTCCACTGCCTTAGTCTGGGAGGAAGGCCGTTGACCTCCCGAAAAGGTCTTTCCCCGGGGCGCCTCAGATTCCAGTTGCACGGGAGTCCGTTAAGTTCAAGGCCTGGCGACCAACTGGCGTCTAGATCTCACACCCCTCAATCCACCGACCCTGGCTCTATATACGATCGGAGATGGCTCGGCGACCAAGTGATTAAGGGTCCGCTAACACGTTGTATAGTCTTCCTATATCCCATGTCAGTGTCGGCGTTTGTGTACAAGCGAAGCCTGGTCCGCGTCCATTCCTTGTGCCTTTCCATTGTTGTGTCTCAACACACCAACTGCTGGGCGTGTGATCAGGCGTAGGCCAATCCCTAGCCAGGAGGTCAAACGCCGCAGCTCGCCATCCCTCTCCGTATTCAACACGGTTTGAACCCAGAATGGGGAGTGGGGCTCTCGATTTAAAACCGACCTTACGCCAGCATTGCTCTCAACCCCTGGGGGAAGAGTCTGAAGGGGGATGCACCTCGAGTACCGGTCCCGAGACGTCTGCCGGAAGGCAGGCTCTGGGGCCCAGCGTGTAACCAGGTAGTGAGTGTCCCTCTCCCGCTCCGGGAAGGCTGTCCCTAACCCGAGGAAAAACCAGGGGGGATCCTGTCCACCTTTCCCCTCGGAGTGTACCGAGTCATGTTAGTCTTAAAAGAAGATCCCTTAACAGAGGTATAAAAGGCATTGGATCTGGACTTTGAGGCTTTGTCGGACGGGCTGTCACCGTCACCTCACCCCGAGATTTTGACCCCACCTGACCCTGCCGGGGGAGACTTAACTCCAACCTCAGCAACTTCGTTCCGAGTTGTACCACCGCGAAAAATGGGGCCGAAACTCTATGGGTTAGCAGCCGGTCACACAACTGACCTTCCCCCTTACCACCGTACTCGTCGTACTATTTGCTGGTCCCCCTCTATTGTGACAAATGGGGTCGCCCCCGGCTCTGCAATGGGTCTCGTAATCTCCATGCAAAAATCGTTCCTCTCTCCTCCGCCTTTCCCTTATCCTCCTCCTTCGGTTCCTCCTCCGTGATTCCTTCCTCGCCCTTCCTGTTTCTGTTCCTCTCCTCCTTGTTCCTAAGAGTCCTCCTATCCCTCTCTTCTCGCTATGCCTCAGTGAGTCGAGATCCTTTTACTTCGTTCCGTTTGTCCTTCCCTCCCTCTGTGTTCCTCCTACATAGATGTCCCGTCATTCTCAGTTCCGGTCGCGAGTGGTGGGGTCCGTCAATAAGGGGGATTGGCCGAGGGGTGTACTCGTCTTCTCCTTGAGTTATAGTCCTGAATTTGGACCCGCATCTGATCTCGAGTTTTTACGCCAGGTCCGAGGCCTCCTTCCCGAATTGGCAAGTGCTCTTGGCCCAGCGGTGTAACCGAGTAGGGAGTGTCCCTCTTCCCCTCTCATCGGGTGCTCCTGTGAAGTGCTTTCCCTAACCAGTGGATTCCTTTCCAGGCCCCTTCTCCCATCTTTTCCCCTCGGAGTGTACGCGGTCAATTGGTAGTCTTAAGACCCTTGACCGAGTAAAAAGCATTGAGCTTGGAGGCTTGGGCGGACGGGGCTTGTCACCCCTGTCACACCGCCGCGCCGGCCCCTAGATCTGACCCCACCTTCCTGGCCTAAAATTCTTGGGATACTTAACTCCAACCGCAGAAAACGCGTCCGAGGGGGGCCGCCCCGCGAAAAATGGGTGGGGGGGCCGAACTCTAGGGGTAAGCAGCCGGTCACGCAACTGACCCTCCACCGACCTCGTAGAGGACGATGGCGGGACCCTATATTGGGTCGCCCCAGGCTCTGCACTGGGGTCTCCTCGTAATCCCATGCAAATCGTTCCTCCTTCCTTCCTTCCTCCTCCCGCCTCGGCTTCCTCCCCCCTCCTCTCCTGTGGGAGGATTTCCTTCCACTGGACTCTGCCGAGACCCCTGGGGGCGTCTCCTCTCCGGCGGAGGGCATGAGCCGTGGAAGTTCGGAGTAGCCTCAGAATTGAAACCTGTGCCATAGATTGCCCCAGGTGTTTTCCCCCCCCTGGGGCGAGTCACGGCTCTGCCGCTGGTCCGATTGCCTGTTTTCTCCCACTCCTTTCCCCTCACCACTTTGTGGTAGGAATGAGGAGGGGCAGGTCCACGGTTTCGCCGTGAGGAGGATACTTCCATTTACAGAGGGGGAATGGCGTTAACCTCGGACCCCCAACCACCTCTCTCTAGTCATCTAGGGCCCTTGTGAGTGGCCGCGTCGTTTGGTTACATTGCTCTCCCGTCGACCGGTACGTTCGGAGGGAGGACCCGCCCGGTATTGTCCACTAGGACAGTGGAATGTGTTGATGCAGGGTATCTCTTATGGGTTTATGGGCGGGACTGGTTTGTCGCCGACCGGTCGACGCCCTGGTCCGCCTCCCTGTTATTACGCCGTGTCTGTAGCTAGAACCCCTAGGTTCGGGTCCAAACACCCTCACCGTTCCGACCTTCCTGTGGCTGGTCGTTGTAAGGGTTTGGACACTCGACCATCCATCCTCCACGGACGGAGTAGCGGGGAAGGGTCTCCTCCTCGGAATCAGTCCATCAGCATCGCACCCATCGCTCACATCTCACTCCTCCACATCATCCACCTTCCCCTTTTTTCCCGAGGTTGAGGTGGACGCCGACTCTTCATCCCCCGAAAAGATCTCACTTCACTAGCTTCAAATTCTAATTAGCATGCCTGTGTGACCCTGTGGTGAGGTGGCTCGTCTTTTATTAGCCGGCGAGCTCAGCTAGTTCGGGGGGAGCTTGCGTGTTGGCGGCAAGGGCCCTCCTGTCGGCTCCAATCCCTCAAGGATGAGGAAGAGCTGACCCATACAGAGGGTTCTGCCAGCTGTCGCAATTAAGAATACCGTTACCAATTTGGGGTGACGGTTTTGGGTCTCTAGACAAGGCAGTGGATGTCCCGGCCTCTGCGCTCCACTCCCGACCCAGGCGCCCGACCTGGGACTGGCTTTGAATGCCTGCCCCCAAGGGCGCAATATCTAGTGAGCGGTCCCGTTCGGGTCTCCGCCCTGGGTCTCAATGACTTTCCTCCCCGATCCGTGAGTCTCGACCTGGTATTGTCTGGCCTATAATGCCTGTCCTCAAGGGAGCTGGTCTAGGAGCGAACCTGTCGGGTCTCCGGCCTGGTCTCGACCATGACCTTGTCCTACCCGACCGTGAGCTCGACCGGGACTGGCCTAGAATGCCTGTCCTCAAGGGAGCTGGTCTAGGAAGCGACCTGGTCGGGTCTCCGACCCTGGTCTCGACCATACCTGGTCCCCCCGACCGTGAGCTCCGTACCTGGTACTGGCCTAGAATGCCTGTCTTCAAGGGCGCTGGGTCTATGAGCGCCCGGTCGGTCTCCGACCTGGGATCCCGCCCACGACCCGGGCATCCCCGACCGTGAGCTCGACCTAGGGCTGGGCTCGAGAGTCCGCCCGCGTGAACGAGCTGGTCCGATATTACCACCCCCACTCGGGACCGATTTCCCGACCTGAGTCCCGTAACCGGACCTAGGCGGCCTTCCTGTACCGTGAGCTCGACCTGGGGTTGGCCTTGGGGGCCTGCCCTCGAGGGAATTGGTCCAGGGAGCACCCCTTGTTGGGAGCTCCTCGACCAGCGCCGCCGTCGGGTGCCCCTTTTTGGTCGGCCTCTTGGACGGCCGCGTCAGTGACTTGGATCTTCTCCTTCTTGTCCTTCGCCCTGCCCAGCTTAGCTGTGTTGTCGAACCCAGGGGGGTCCGTCTTTGAGACCGCGCACCCGGGGAGTTCTCTTTAGAGACCCTCTTCAGGAAAAGCGGGAGATCAGTACACACGGTGCGGACTTCAGGGTAGTCAAGGGGGAGCCCTGGGCCTAGTCCCTCCTGCTGCTTCCCCCCATGGGGGGGCGCTCTGAGGAAAAGGACTCCCTGATACCCGGGCGGGAGTGCTTCTTCGGAGAGACAAGACGTTTGGGGGACTGGTGTCCCCTTGTCCTTAGCGACGGCCTCCCTGCGTCAGGTTCTCACGGGACTTGGCCCTTTTTGGCCTTTGAGGGCTGTCCTTACGTACTCAAAGGCTTGCCACTGCTCGTCTGTCCCCTTTTCATCATGGTGCAACCGTAACTTGGAGTCCATCCTGGTGTCCCGCTTGATTGTCCTATCCTGTAAATAGAACTTCAAGACATTATACAAATTAAGTACCCGGGAGTTAAGAGAGAGCGATGGGTACCCCCAAAATAAACTGGACCAAGACCCTCCCCGAAAGCTCTAATCCATCGACCGTGAACCCGTGGGGCGCTGCCCTTAGGTTCCCCGACCTATGGACGGGGCCCACCTCCCCTCCCCGTAAGCCCACGGGAGAGAACCCTCTGACACCGTGTCCTCGCACTCGTACCCAATCCCGCCTCTGTGAGGGAGGGGGATAGGGGCGGACTTCTGGTAAACTCAATCATGGGATGGTTGGGGGCGTAAAGCCCCGACCTTCCGCCTCAAGTTAAAGGCCTCCAGCTACCCATCATCCCCCCGGGACTGGGGGAGCGACAAGGAGAGGGGGGGTCAGGGGCGGACTTGCTACGTGAACTCGAAGGATGGCAGGAGCGGGGAGCCCCAGGCCTTCAACTTCAAGTTGTAGGAATCCAGCGACCCTTCGACCCCCCTCCCCGCGGGACCCGAGCAATACCAGGGGGAGGGGGCCGGGATAGAGATGGGAAATAGTCCCCCACCTTCCCGAACTCAAAAGGGAGTACCTGGGCCCGCCCGGGCCCAGAAAAAACCCAGGGACCTGAAAGGAAGACCTTAATTAGACCCACTTCCGGTTTGAGGAGGGGGGTCCAAAACACTTTTAGATCCGTCCCAACACATCCCTAGTCGATGGGAAGACTCTCGGTGAAAAACTCCACACTAAGTGGCATGGTCCCATTTTGGGGTGACCCCCCCAATCTGACTCAACCTGCCCCAAAAATCCCTCTACGGGACCCCAGGGACACCCCCACACCCCTAGGATAGGCCCCCGGGGTGGGGGAGCGAGCCCCAGGGGGCACAATGCAAAAACACCAAAAATGACTTATGGCACCACAGGCGCACCATACCTGAAAGTAAAAACATAGAATATCAGCCTGAAAAGATCCGATCAGGATCTTTTTTACCATACCTAAAAATAATATCATATTTTTTGGACCAAACGGCATATCATAAAAACCACCGTTTTTTAGGCACGACGGCTTACCATATAAATACTCAACATGGCGGTATATACGGCTAGAATTTGTTTACACTTTTCCTGGCCCTAGCCTGATCAATTAAACAGGTGAGAGAAGGTCGTAAAATCACCCGTTCTTCAGGAAAACGTCCTCATCATAAAGACGGAGGATAGAAGTGGATTTATAAGAGGGGACCGCACAAATCTCGGGCTAGGATAGGCGGTCTCTTACATGAATACAATTCGATATACGGCGAGATAAAAAACATCGAAAATTACATCTAACTCGCCGAATAACACTAAAATCTTAGGCTACTTTTTGTCTAAGGATACTTAAGTGCTCGAATGGACGTTTCTTTCTGGTAAGTGCAGCTATTTGCCGGCAGATTGGAAAGATTTTTTTCCGGTAGCGTCAGCGATAAGCATGCTCCCAATTTGAGAAACAATTTGATAAGGACGACTCACCGCGCATGGGCGGTGAGTTGCCCGAAAAGTAGTGCGTGCTATCGGCGGACTATTTTCGCGGTAGCGAAATTTTTAATGTGGTATAGAGGTTTCTGGTCGAGCCCAATGAGACATTTGTGCAAAAGTAAGGTCGCGGAGGGTAGCTATCGAGAGCGCAGTGTATTAGCATGTTACCAGCCCCATATTTCTCAACCTTACCTTAATTCCATGCAAGTACAGGGAACTGCACATTTTCTGACATTGCGGCTGGCACTATAAATATTAAAATGCAAAATCTTGCTAATGGCTTGTTTTGTGTGTCCAAAATTTCAGCATGACTCTGTAGTACCTTGTAGGTAGTACAAGTACAAATTATACCTTTTTTAATCCTTGTAACAAGACGAACACTTTGGTTACCTTTTTACAGCAATCGAAGCATTTTTAATTTTTGACCCCTGTATTATGAATTTACCCCCCTCCTGTTAGTACGTCAGCCACTTTGAAAAAGGGCTCTAGTTTTTGAGTTAGGGTAGGTGGTCGAGTAGAAAAATGCCAATGGTACCAGGTGTTAGGGACATATATGTGGATCATCACCTGGGTGGATGTAGAAATCAGAAGTGGTGCAATTCTTTTTTATGGGCCAAAAAAGGTCAAAATTGACCCAAATTAGGTAAAAATCATAGAATGGTGATTCCAACTTCATATTAATGTAATAGTATTTAATTTTCCCCACTATATAGCTGTAGGTTCAGGAAAAATTTGAATGTTGGAATCTGGGGTTAATTTTGACCCCAGAAAGGACGAAAAAGGGGTCAAAATTGACCCAAATAAGGTAAAAATCATAGAATAGTGATTCCAACGTCATATTAATGTAATAGTATTTAATTTCCCCCACCATATAGCTGTAGATTCAAGAAGAATTTGAATGTTGAAATCTGGGGTTAATTTTGACCCCAGAAAGGACAAAAAAAAAAGGTCAAAATTGACCCCCCAAAAATAGAAACAAAATCATAGAATGGTGATTTCAACTTCATATTAATGTAATAGTATTTAATTTTCCCCACCATATAGCTGTAGATTCAAGAAGAATTTGAATGTTGGAATCTGGGGTTAATTTTGACCCCAGAAAGGGCCAAAAAAAGGTCAAAATTGACCCAAATAGGGCAAAAATCATAGAATGGTGATGTATTTATTCCATCTTAATTTTAAAATGTAATAGTAGTTCATTTGCCCCACTATATAGCTGTAGATCGAAGAAGAATTTGAATGTTGAAATCTGAGGCTATTTTTGACCACAGAAAGCGCCAAAAAGGATCAAAATTGACCCAATTTAGGTAAAAATCATAGAATGGTGATTCCGACTTCATATGAAATGTAACTATTTAATTCCCTCAATGTATAGCTGTAGATTCAAGAAGAATTTGAATGTTGGTATCTGGGGTTATGTTGACCCCAGAAAGGGCCAAAAGGGTCAAAATTGACCCAAATAGGGCAAAAATCATAGAATGGTGATGGGTAAAATGGGTAAAACAAGGAAAATTTTGTATGCATATGTCTCAATATTAAGGCAGGAATTTCAATAATCAATTGTCAATTTAAAACCTATATTACTTTAATTAGTAGTGACATCCAAAATTGAAAACTTTAGATAATAATGGTCAAATTACGCCCAATTTGGTCAAAATATATTAACCAATTAATGCACGGTTTACATATCTGCAGTCTTACACTGTTAAAAAGCTTAAAATTGGTAAAAATGAACAATATCAGGCTTGTAACCAGGGGAGGGTGGGTGGGGCCGACGCTCCCATTCCAAAAGCCCCATAACCCCTAAAAGAGCTTAAAAAGGCAAAAAAAAGTGGCAAAATATAGGGTTTATGCTTTTTTTGTTAAAAAAGGGTAAATATTTGGGTAAAAAGTCCACTTTTGCCAAATTTCCCCCTTTGTAATTTTGGCGGACCAAATTTTCCCCTTTGTAATTTTTGGGGAAGTAAAAAAAAATCACCCCTCTCCTAATATAATTTAGTGTTCCTTCTACTGACATTCGCAATGAAAAAACTTTGAAAAGGATCAAAATGTTCCAACCCAAATGGGTCAAAATTTAACCAAATACGGTACAATTTCAGTTTTTTTCTGAAACTACTATAGGTAAAAGCAATTGCATTCAGTAGGTGAAACAGTTGGTCTTTCAGAATGGAAGCTATCCTAAAATGTTGTTAAATCAGATCTTTTGGTTTATTTCTGCCCTGAAATTATCACAAATGTTTTACTATTATGGTTAAGTATTGTGAAAGTCTGTTGTCTTGCCTCCCACAGGCCTGTGTAGAAATCATCTTACTGTATGGTGCAGAAATATTGACAATGAAGGGGAGCTACAGGACCTTTTTAAATGGCACTTATACCAGACAACTCATGCGAGTTGAAAATATCTCTCCACAATTGTGGTACATAAGGCCTACATAAGAGAGCACAGTTCGGTGGGCATTGCTTTAAAGTCAAGGACCAGATTATATAAGACTTTTATTCATGCCCAAGTAGAGGTAGCAGATCACTAACCTACTCTGATATGCTATACAGCAGAGATACCAGCTTTTTTTTTTAAGTGGGAACAGCAATGCATGATAAAGACGTTTTGCAAAGAAGTACGCCACGGATTTTGACAGAAGTCGTTCGTTCGTTCATGTCCACAAGTCATTCGTAATAGCTTGTGGTGGTGTCAGGATTTGTTCATCTGTGTAAGCTGATCCGGGGCCGCGTGTATCTATGATACAGACGCTCCTAACATGGCCCGCGTTTTTTGAAACTGGGGGCGGATTGGAACAGTCTGGGGTTTACACCCTACTCTTATTCGACACTGACTGCGATGTACATGTACAGTTGTGACTCTCTGTACACGGGACCGACTGCTTAATGTCCCCTCCGAAGGACGGGATGCTTTCATGATTCATTTGCCCAATTCCAAGTGAACCATGGAGAAGGGCGGTATTCTGTATTTTATCAATAGCTCGTATACAGATTAAATCCAGAATTGAGCACCCGAGTGAATCCAGCAAGTGACCCCACCGGGATTCGAACCCGGGATTTTGTTTTGGTATATTTGCGCCATAGGCAAGCACCCTATATAACCACTAGACCACGCTCTCCCACAAAAGTCAAAAGATAATGATGATACTGTCTACCTTTGCCAACACGGCAATTGTTTCGTTAATGCAAATCTATGTGGTTGCCAGCTGACGAAAAGGGCAAACATTTGTCTATTCCAATTGCTTCTCAAAACATTAACTTCCACTGTATAATTGCCCAATTTAAAGCTTTTAATTCATACTCTTATGGGGTCTATTTTGACCTCTTTGTGGCCCTTTCTGTAGGGTCAATTTTAGAGTCAAATTTATTAAAGATCCACTCGCTATAATAACCTCGTCCCCTGGATCCACAGATTTTACAGGAAGTGATCAGAATATAATATTGGTGTCTGTAGAAAGGTACTATTTGTCTCCTTTACTCTGTGGAATCGTAGGACTTAAAATATTTAACTTAGATATTACATGAGTGAAAAAGTGCATAATTTATTATTTTACACAGTATTCTAGGAGGCTTCATAAATCACGTTTTTAGCCCTCATACCAAAACTGGTTGAAATGATACGGGCACGATATTTAACAGATGGGTATTGGAGTCAAGGCGATTCAATCAAGATGAAACTATTAAATTGGACTATTATATTGCTCTTTTGGGGTGTGTCTTGACTCAAAATGTCAAAATTTATATTTTAATCTACTACCAATATATTAATAGAGATGAGGTTTCATTTTAGAAGTTTTAAAATGCATATAAGTGGAATGATTACCTTGCCATTTTTAACTTTTACTGACTCATATTTTGGGTCAATTTTGATCTTTTTTTCCTTTTCTGGGTCAATTTTGACCCCAGATTCCAACATTCAAATTCTTGAATCTACTGCTATAGAGTGGAGAAAATGAAATACTACTGCATTTTAATATAAAGTTGATGATTTTTACCTTATTTGGGTCAATTTTACGCCCTTTTTACCCTTTCTAGGGCCAAATTTGACCCCAGATTCCAACATTCCAATTCTTCTTGAATCTACTGCTATAGAGTGGAGAAAATGAAATACTACTGCATTTTGGGTAAAGTTCGAATAAATAAATCACCATTCTATGATTTTTACCTTATTTGGGACAATTTTATGCCCTATCTGGGGCCAAATTTGACCCCAGATTCCAACATTCCAATTCTTCTTGAATCTTCTGCTATATAGTGGGGAAAATGAAATACTAGTTTAAGTTGAAATAAATACATCACCGTTCTATGATGTTTACCTCATTTGGGTCAATTTTAACCCCTTTTGGCCCTTTCTGGGTCAATTTTGACCCCAGATTCCAACATTCAAATTCTTCTTGAATCCACGGCTATAGAGCCCAGAAAATTAAATACTATTTACATTCTAATATGAAGTTGGACTGAATACATCACCATTCTATGATTTTTACCTTATTTGGGTAAATTTTGACCTTTTTTGGCCCATAAAAAAGAATTGCACCACTTCTGATTTCTACATCCACCCAGGCGATGATCCCCACATATGTAGCTAACATGTGGTAGCAATGAAATTTTTCTACTCTTCCACCTACCCCTTGGTGCCCAAAACTGGTCTGGGCTGACGTACTATGTATTCCGCCCACACTTTCACGAGGAGCACCCCCACTAAATTTGTTCATTAACCTTCATAGAAGACAAACCCACGGAGAAATGATGCTCTGCTCTCCGCAGTCACGGAATTGCTCCAAATGACCCAACTATATTCAAGACAACAGTAATTCTCCCCTACCCCAAATAGCGCCTCACATATGAAGGGAAGACTAGCCAAGACGACAAATATTAACTCCTGAGAATCATCTACGACGTCAACCACTTTGTTTCAATGCCAGTAAAAACAAGTGAAAAAAATTGAAACAAAGTCCGCTCACAGCGTGAATTAATGAGGAATCAAACACACTGCACACAAACACAGTAATAGCCTGTATCACATTAGCGTGTGATTCCGATTACCACCAGCCGTTTGGGCTACGCACCGTGAAAACATGCAGAAATGTGTCAAGGCAAAATGACATGTTTACCGATCTGATTAAATACATCTGCAGCTACTGTGGCTGCCACAGGGAGCTCCATTATCACAGCCACAATATACTCTGCTACACAAAACAACTCTTCACATAGACTTTTAAAAAGTAAATCTATAATGCAACAAAAAATACCCATTTACCTAAGAAAGATCAGGGTACTATACTCTGTTGTTATGATATGTTATGGAAATTTGCAATAAAGTATTGCTGTGGAAGGTTTCCAACTCATCTACCAAACCTGTCAATACAACAGGACATCCCCACAAAGCACTTGACACAAGGATGCTGAAGAACACTCAACATGACATATGAGGTCATCTCTTCTATACTTTGATCAGTACAAAATTGGCAAGTCTTTACCACACAAATGATAAAGAAAATCTTATACGCAACACCACACACCAGGTGCAATGCCCGGGCACTGCATGACACTTGCATTTGTAAGAAGGTGCAAGCATAAAGAGGAATACTTTTACATGTATGCAAATCAACATGAGCAGAATAATTCCCTTCGATCTAGTGTTGATTAAATTATAGGAGGTACATAACTCTACCCAAGGACTAACTGCTCCCATACAAGATCCTTGGAAACCTGAATGATTGCCCACCCAAAATATCAACAGGCTATAGCAATGTAGTTATTATAGGAGTGCTCAGTACAAGGTCGAGCGAGGGCGTGGTTCCATGATGTCTGCACTGTGTTTATGCTACTTGCACCTTTTCAGAGGTATAAAATTTCCTTTTTTTCCCCTCTTGTCCTCAGTCCTGCTGAATTAACATTAGTTCCGTCTTCACACAGGTGATGAGGTACACAACCTTACTGGTACCATCTGTGTTATCATCATGATGCCTCCCCCTCAAACACAGAAAAGGTAGCAATGAAATATTTTAAAATACAGATGAAGTTGCTGACGAAGTCTGCGCAACGAGAATCTAGCTTTGTGAATTTCCCATAACACATACGAGTGAATGTGCGTGCATGCACACCCACACACACTCCCCCTCCCTACTTGTACTATGTGTCAATCAAGCAACATTAGATGAAAAACACAAATTATAAAATTGATTTC
This sequence comes from Ophioderma brevispina, assembly GCA_023653785.1. Lineage (NCBI taxonomy): Eukaryota > Metazoa > Echinodermata > Ophiuroidea > Amphilepidida > Ophiodermatidae > Ophioderma > Ophioderma brevispina. The sequence goes on from JAMKCH010002485.1 coordinate 203,475, forward strand.
AGGCTCAACTCCACTGTGGAAGTGCAGCTATTTACAATGATCTAACAATTAGCAATGCCTATTCGCTTTACTGTTACGACACATAGGAAGCTGGTACTTGTGGGTACTCTGCAGGTATATTGTAGGTTCACTGGGGTTCAAATTTGCAAACCTATGAAATGCTTCAAAATTGCCTAATCAAATCTAGGTAACATTACACATAATGACAATAATCATCATAAGCAAGTTGAAGCATGTGGCTCTTTTTCACACAGATACTTTTTTGCACACTGTGCACTCCATTTACTTGGAATTGACAGATTTGCATGGTGACGAAAAATCGGTGAAGCTCATCGAGGCAACAATGCGACTTGATAGGTATCTGATGGAAACCCTACAGTAATAGACCCACTACTTTTCATAACAACTCCAAAAGACTTGAGCTGACACAAGCTGTGTACATGGCGTGCTGGCTGGAACATGCATCATGTGATGTCAGTGACGCTGGGTATGGTGCTCATCACGCAACTCATCAATAAGACAAAAAGCTTTCAGATCGGAGTGGGAAAACATTTAAGTGCATACCCTACAGGGTGAGTCAAACTAAATCGCAAGCCTATGTTTAAAGGTGTAATTCCTCTGATGCAGACGATTTAACTACTACACAGATAACTCATCTATGTGGTCCTAGGAGAGGCCACAAAACTGTTTTAGAGTAGAGGGCACATGTACAGTTACATAGGAACTATCATGTGGCAGTATTATTTGCGTATTGGGTACATGCACACTGAATAGCTACCGCATCAGGGATAGAACATTTTGGCAACTACTGTTCACCTTATGTAACAAGCCTCCACTAGGGCCTAAAATAATAAAATTGTTTGCTGTAACCTGATCAACCTTAAATTTATTGAATAAAACAACTTGACAGTTGACAAACATTTGTCCTTTTCAGATTTTGGTACTAAATAATCTTTAACACCCAGAGATTCTTAAAAACAAACTTTTTGTTGCATGAAAAGCACACTAACACTTTACCACATCTCAATGGAGCACTGTTTGGTGCTTTTTTTGGTCGAGGTCTCCATTTTCTGTTTGCTGGTAAAAGTTGTGGCATTTTTAGAAATATGAGAAAATGCCCTCAAAAGCACAAAATTTTGATGTTTTAATGAAACATCCCCAGTCCATTAATGCATTATTATGTCTGGAATCAAACCTGAGGAGACACATTGATAAAATACTCTGAAATGGAGTGGTGTGTGGGACGACACCGGGGTCAATGTACATGCAGCAGGAGGAACACCCTTGGGTTATGTGTGTACTGCATGTGGGGTCAAACATACTTTTGCTGTGTGCTATGCTCGGTGCAAATACTCACTGGGTCTCAGACTTGATTCCAGCCATAACTAGCCAACTCTAATATTTTAATAGAAATAATGATTAACAGTCAAACCCATACACATCCATGTTTGGTGGATTTGTTTGCTCTTTAGAAACTGCCTATATTATTATCTTACAACAAACAAACAATTTTTAAAAGGCTAGGAGGTTAAGTGTGACTACAGAGTACACCACTAGAGGACATCTGGTACACCGTTAAAACCTCCTCTTTGTTGTATATCATGTAGATGGTATTTCCTGTGTAGAGTACACACAACCTAAACCCCCAGGCAAACACTACTGCTCAGGTGCTTCAGACTTCCAGGTACATATGACCTAGCATCATGTCCTAGTACTCAGCTTGTGGTGTACACTTATTTTTAGAGTAATTTTAAGCAGTGGCGACACAATTTTGGCAACTGTTATTAGTAGGGACATACAAGAGCTATTACCTCTGCAAAATCAGGAAAATCCATTGCGGGAATCTTGCTATATAGGCCTACAAAGGTCATTATCTGCATGTTATAGTGCCCTCTATACGCCAATTCTCCATAGAGAGACGTGTTTAAATGAAAATCCTACTTGCCCGCAATGACATTTCATAAAATTTGCACAGGATGAAGTGAGTGGTACAAATAATCCAAATTAGTTGTCAATAGTGTGTCGCCGTTGATATTTTTGGTTTTATTCTGGTTTTGTTATAATAAATGAGACTTTCAAACAGCTGTATACTTAGAAGTTGCCTCTCTTCACTCAAATGTTTGCTGTTAATGTTCTCTAATTAGACTCTTTTAGAGTGCGGAAGGTTTGTAACCTCCCTCACAAAATTGCCCGCTTTTTAGCTGTATTTCAAAAGTGGACTGCACTCATAAGATGCAGTTTTATTCCCACCTTGTATTGCAGTGCATTTCAAAACAGTACTGCCATAATTTCTTCTGGAATTGAGAAATACTGAAATGCCTTGTAACTTTTTTTATTAAGCCATGTTTAGAAGTGTTGAAAGACTAAATTATAGAAAACTCAAAATATTTTGTAGTTTCTTAGTTTGATCGTATGTAACTGCAAGAAGTGTATTTTCATAAATACTGTACTGACCCTAGTATAGTCCCACCTGTTTTTGAACCTGAAATTCACTTGAATTTAGGGGGTGGGATTATAATGGGATCTCACCTTAACATGAAACATACAAGCATCAAAATGTCAGCTTTTTAGAGCTAAACTTATTCCAGATATTTTCAAGTGTCAAATGAGGTGATTAACAAAGACCTGTAAATGAACTAAAGTATGAACCTAATTAATTTAGTAGAGAAAATCACAAGATGATAACTACCAAAACAGTAATGATTGTAACAAAAATTGCATGTAATCTATTGCCTTCCAGCAAAAAACTTATGGTGGGATTATAATAGGATTTTCTACATTCTTCAGATTCTTTCAAAACTGGGGGTGAGATTATAATCGAGCATGGGACTATACTCGGGTCAGTACAGTATTACAAGGAGATGAACTTGAGTGAAGTCATTAATAACACGCATTGTCAAACATTGCGATATGCATGTGGCTCTGTTTGTATGACGACTTTCACCTTCGCAAAAATTTCTCCATGAATCAGGAATCCCAAATTTGCTGGGAACCAGCAAAATTCGCAACTTTGCACTATTGAATGATAGTAAAAAACTTAAGTATCTGCTCACCAAAGCTGTTTATAGTACAAACATTGCATACATTTCATATTCGAGAAGTTGGATACAAAAGGCAGCATACGCAAACACAGGGGAACAATGTACTTTTTTATTAATATCAAATGACAAGGATCTAGTGTCATATGAAACAAATATTGAATATTTTCCATTTGTGCAATGGAACTATATAATATTTTCATTTGGTGAAGATGGAATGTTCCATTTCAACTCGGCTGGAACATTCCATCTTTCACCTTTGGAAAAATTAGTTTAATTGCACTCATAAACATTCAATATTTGTAAAACAACCTAGGCGTATCTCCATTCTTCTCCATCGGGCATAAATGGGGGGTCAGAAGAGTTCCACCACATGTTCATAAAAGTACGTACGACACAAGATCACTGTTGTTTGATTACAAACCTGGCTGGACACAAGGCATTGTGACCACCGGAAAACTTGGTGCGTTGTCAGCTTTAACTCCATACCAAATTTGCTCGAAATTGGAGACGAGGCTCTGTTGCATCGAGCCCTTCATTTGTACCTCACTTTACAGTGACAAAGAGAGCACTTTGGGCGGTACAGCCGTTACCTAATCTGGGTGCTAAGATTGTCAGATGTAGAAGCAAAATTGGCAAACACGCCAAAATGCACGACCTACTCACCATATCTAATGAAACATACATCTCCGACTACTATTTCTGCTACGGGGACTTCTATTGTCTCTCCTGCTCGTATAATGGATAATCTGTGTTCCGATTCCAGCTTGTCCTGCAAGCCACGAAATTGTCTTTCTTTCGACCAATCATTAAAGGACGCCGTGACAAATACTACATGAAGACTGCAAACAAGGTAGCGCCGCCTTCTAATCCAATTTGCTTCTGATTCTTCTCCCTCTGTTAAGGGTTTGTCACAACATGAAAGAGAAAACAAAGAAAAGGATGTTAAGAAGTCCAAGTGCAGAGTGTACACTATAGTTCCTAGAGATACTCCTACTTGAACAAAAACTGTGCCAATAGTCCCACCTTCTTTTTTTTTATTTATATTTTTTAACATCATTTTTGATCTGCGAAGCAAGCTCCTACAAATCGCCCTGAAACTGTTTTAGTGTGTTCTTCCGTCCGTTCCGTCCGTTCCATATAACGTTCGTGTACTGTAACATTAACATGATGTATCCATTGATGCTCTTGTGTCAGCTGTCCCGGTAATTTATTTTCGAATTCCGCACGAACCCGCTTATTTTCGCTGATTATCATAAAAAAAAACTATCGGTTGGTGGACGCTGTTTTCGACCTCCAAGGTCAAAGTTCTCAGAGAGGTGATTCCAGTCAACGGTTGCTGGAAAGGCATAAAATCAGAATGGGCAGAATCGCAGAAGTAGAATGTGGCAATGCAGAATTGGCAGAACAGACCAAAAAGTAGAATGGACTGAATATGCAGAGAGCAGAATGGACATGGCAGAATGGGCAGAATGGCAAAAAATGAAGAATACCCGGGTAGCATAATCGCAAAATACGGAGGGGTGGAACACTTTGAGGTTTGGGTTCAACAGATCTTGCATTTTTTAATTTTTATTTCCCTTGTATATGGACCCCCTGATTGTCCACAGGAAAATTCATTGGCACCACGAAAATACATTCTTCCTTGTAAACATAAGCACTTGCTGTTTCTAGATTTAGGTACAGTTGCGAGACATTCTCAAAACCAACGATTAGGGGCGGTATGGGGCTTACTTGGCATCTACATGTTCAGAAAAGTACCGCGAATGACTTAAAGATTATTAAAAATACAAACACTAAAAACAACACAAAACAAAAGCAAACAAATTGCATTTTAAAAAAAATCAGGAAAAAATACACATCAACAATAAAAAAACAAAACAAAAATAAAAATATAAACAAAAATGCAAGAAGAAAGCAAAAAATCTAAATGAACGCTGTATATCGCTATTGCTAACTCTGCTATCCTAAAGGTCCAGTTCATATTTCCACTGCACTTCCTTGCTACAGTACGTGCAGAAATTTAAGGTCCGTCATCTTTCCACTGCATGAGTTGCAGCGCCACTGCAATGCAGTTGCATTGCTGCTGCATGGCCTATATATCGACTACTTTCTGCTACAATTGACCCGCAACCACCACTGCACTCAAGTTAAAAACGAATCTAACTTGTTGTAGTACGCATTGGCAGTATATCAAGGCAATTGCCACGCACTGCACTACATTGCAGTGGAAGCCTGAACGGACCTTTACTGCATGCTTCCCCATCACTTCCTCGGCACCCTAATCAGAATTGATTTACTGCAGGTCCACCCAGGATCCCGACACTGCAGGGTCAATTTAATTTGTTGCAGTACTCCCTGCGTTGCTGCACACTGCGAGTGATTACAGTAACGTTTTTGGTAGACTCCTGCATTGGCATAACGCACTGCAATGCAGTGAAGTATAAACGGACCTAACCCTGCCCTTCAGTGGCGTAATTTCCTTTTACATGGGGGGATGGGGTTCATTAAATTTATGAATGACATAGGGTTTACTGATGCTATTACATTTGCGCAAAACCGCTAAAAATTACCCATTTAGAACATAAAATCCGTTTAAATGTAATTGTAAGTAGAACAAAGTGCTCGCAAAGCGTAAACTATTAGAGGTAACATATGATATTCTTTTGGTCAAACAGGGTGTTGACATTGGGGGTGATCGTAATGACTACCCCCTCTCATCATATCAATATAGTTGATAATATATCAATATATGATATATATATATTATATATATATATATATATATTATATATATATATATATATATATATATAGTCTTATATACGAACACACCACACACCCCCGTATCAATGCCCATTTGCTGCCCTTTCTGCCTGCCAATTCAGCTTTTCTGGCCATTCTGTCCCTTCTGCTTCGCTGCTCAATCTGCTCATTCATTCATTCTGCTCGATTTTCTCATTCTGCCCATGCTGTTCTTTCTGCCCATTCTGCGTTTCTGCCTTTTACACTAACCGAAAAATGAGCAAGATTCAACCAATTGCACGCGGTAGTTTTGACCAACACTCATGCTCCAGGAGCAGGTCTCCCTCACTAACCTCAAAGGGCAGCTATTATTTTTTTCTTATCTTTTTTGGACTTAAAATTTTTCCTTCTGACCTGAAAAAATAATGAAAATTTTATACCGTGTGTCCCAAAAAAAACGCAACACTTGGTGACAGGCGTCTTAAGTTTTGAACAAAAGCACGTGACTACTTATTCTTTGTTGCAAGGTAAGATGGGACTGTTTGCTAATGTTCCTGAAAAGTTCATAAAGGTAGAGTCAATAGTTTTTAAGATATGACCCCAACAATCAAGTAACCCGCAGAACAGTGTTCGATTTAGAAAAGAAAAGTTACATGCACAACTTGGGATTTTCTCAGAAAATGGGCTGTATAACACTAAAATCTGCATGCACAGGCTGAATTTTACATGCACAGAGCAAAATGTTACATGCATCTGTGCATGTAAAACCCCTCTAAATCGAACACTGCCGCAGAACCCATTTTACAAAAATGAGGAGTGAAACCACAAGACTGGCAATGAAGAAAAGAATGGCAAAAGCACATGTATATTGCAATCAATATTTACTTGCCCAAATTTCTTGCAGAACAACTTCTACTGGGTCAAATGACTGCATTACATATTATTATTTAACTGATAATAATAAAACATTAATTTATTGGTGATAAAATATGTTTCAAGAAGATATAAAACTATTACTAAGTCATAAACAAACTCCACATTACATAAAATGATAAATGCGTTGGGCTGCAACTTGCTTGTTACTCAAAATAATGTTACATTCTCAACTTTATGAGAGTAAAACCTAGATATGTTTTCAACACAAAACTCAATAACAGTATCAGTATATTCAGTCTGTCGTTAAATTTTGGGTTAAGATAACTCTTTGTGTGCCGTCACAAAATTATGATGAATGATTAGCGCTAATCCAATGCAGTCTTATTTGGGCAATACAAAGATTTTGTTGATCATACATTCCTAATTCGATCTTTTAAGTGTGTTAAAATTCATGTTTTTAGCTGTTATTGCCAATGGAAACATTCATATGTTAATATTTGTTGCAATACCTGTCTTTTAAAAAAGGGGAAATTGGTGGTTGGACTTAGAGATTCATATTGGTGGTTCTGGGCGCAAGATTTAGTGCCGTATTTGTAGTTAATAGCGCATCAATTTGGTTAAATGGGTCCTGCAGGTTACTTGATTTCTGGGGTCATATCTTAAAAAATATTGACTCTACCGTTATGAACTTTTCAGGGATATTAGCTAACAGTCCCATCTTACCTTACAACAGATAATAAGTAGTCATGTGCTTTTGTTCAAAACTTATGGCGCCTGCCACCAAGTGTTGCGTTTTTTGGGGACACACGGTATTTGCGAGGTTCGAACCCAAGAATCATTTTGCTGTTTTTGGTTGTAATAATGATCGGAGATATCCTAAAACGAATATATGGTTATTTTTGTAGTGTTAGCAACTTTTAATGAGAGTTTTCAACACTCTACATTACATAATTTGCT